>RXON01002814.1:0-213126 GCA_009667805.1 Leptobrachium leishanense | reverse complement strand
ATATCTTTTCAATATATAACCACATGGTCCACCACTGCATTCTTCCACAATACTACAGAGGGGTTACTGTATGATGATACTTGCAGGCCTGGCAGTCTTGCACCAAAGGCAGAATATCTGGGTGCACTGACGCCTTAACCAGATGCATATCTTTTTAATATAGGACCGCAAGGTTCACCCCTGCATTCTTCCACAATACCACAGAGGGGTTACTGTATGATAGTACTTGCAGGCCTGGCACCAAAAGCACAATATTTGGGTGCACTGCCACTGACGCCTGTATCAGATTCATATCCTCAGAGCGGTTACGGTGTGACGGCACTGTTGGGGATGCTAAAGGACCAATTTTGAAGCACCTATTGTTACTTTCATCCAAAGCCTGCATAAGTTTCACAATAATTTAGCCAAAAAAATCAGTAAACTTTTTCTGCATGTACGAAAATGTCTCCTCTTTTCATACAGACTGCCGCCCCAAGCAGTTGTTTATGGATAGATTAAAGGAAAAGCATTTACCGTCATATGAAACGTCATTTTTTTTTTTTTTTAGTGTTTCTATACATCCTAGAAATCCGCCACTTCACGGGCAGGTTATGGGGACCTCCTAGGCACAATATTTGAAGGAATTTTTCGTTTTTATTTTTAACCCTTATTTCATGGAAAACTCACTGTCCCTTTAAAAACAGTTTTTTTAAAACTTTTTGTCCCTGTTTCCTGTCCCCCAGGGCATTACCCGGACCCCCATACACCTTTTATGGCAAATATCTAGCATATATGCCCTCTTGGAGGGCACTCTAAAAACCGAATTTTCAGCCCCATTGACTTGCATGGAGTTCGGTTTCGGGTTCGGACCCGAACATATGGGAAGTTCAGGTTCGAGCCCGAACCGAACTCGGGGGGTGTTTGGCTCATCCCTACCACTAACCACTATAACGCTACACGTATCTCTGCTCTAGACACTCTTGCTCCTCCTCGACTCTGTAAAGCCCTACAATGCCAGCTTCAGCCTTGACACACCCTCCAGACACACTACCTGCAAAGTTGCTCCCACACTGCAGAGCGTGCCTGGAGGAAATCCCACTCTGAAGCTGATTTCATTCATTTCAAATTCATTCTGCGGTCATACACCTCGGCCCTTCACTTGGCCAAACAAGCCTTCTTCTCATCTCTTATATCCACTCTGTCCTCCAACCCTAAACGACTATGGCCCACTTTCAACTCTCTCCTCTACCCACCAGCACCTCCCCCCTCATCTGCCTTTAGCACTCAGGAACTGGCAGATTACTTGTTAAATAAAACTCTCACTATCAGAAGCAACATCCCATCACAAACCATTGGTGGATTCACCACCTCCAATTCCAGAAGCCCCCTCTGCTACCCTCTGCCGCTTTCTCCCAGCCTCTGAGGAAGTAATTTCCTTACTGTCCTTCTTTCATCTCACCACGTGCCCGCTTGACCCCATTCCTAACTAGTAACGGTGCACTATGGCAAGCACCCCAGATCAGTGTGTTTTGGATCCTTAAGGACAGATTTCTTAGACACAGGTTTCACAGCAATAACGATAATAGCTAGGATCCCAAACCAGGGAGGTATTACAAATCCTGAACACCACTCAGCGCCAAATGGTTTCGTGACTAAGAGGTCGCTGAGTGAAAACACATAAGAGACAACACTAATATACTTGTTCTCACTGTACAGAGTAGGAACTCACTGAGTTAGCAGCCTGCAGGGCAGGCCTACAATCAGAGCTTGGATTCTGTATAGTGACTTGGTTATACACAGATATTTTGCAAGGTGAATGAGTTGTGCAGCCTGCAGGGCAGTCACAAAATCAATGAACTTGGAGTTAAGGCTGCAAGCAGGAGGTACATACAACAGGTCACTGGAGCAATGATTTAGGCTAGGGTCAGACGAAAGCATTTTTCCCCGCGAACGTGAAAAAGTGCGTCCGAACGCATTGACGTATTTTTTCATGGAATGCGGAAAAACGGTCAGACGACGTGCATTTTCGGGCGTGATTTTGTACGGATCGTCAATAAAACTCTTTTTGCGTCTGGACGTTATGTAGGCCAGACATTAGCAGCGTCTGACATCTCCTAATCATGCAAACACGCCAGTATGCCGCAGCTGCGCACTCAGTACGTCAGTACTAGCGGTTCAGCGTTCTCAAAAAAATGCGTTCAAATTCCACTTGCGTTGCACGGCCGGACTTTTGTGCGGCCGTACATCGTATATTGCCCGTCATTGCCCGTCATCTGCTGCTAGTGCGGCCGTAATTATGTGCGCCAGAACGCACGTTAAAAGTGCGCTGGTCTGACCCCAGCCTTAGTCTCATGAACTGACAGGATAGACACAACTGGACGCCTTGCGATTAGGACTCACACCAGATAAACAAACAGAGACCACAGGGCGGTACAAACATAAACCAGAATCCTAAATAGCACACAGACAAAATACAAAGGGGATCAAGTGAGAGAATGGTCAATAGGATAGCCGGGTCAGTCAACAATTCAGGGTCCTCGTACAAGCAATAATTTGGTAACAGTAATCAGAGAGCAATATGCAAAAGCAGGCGATGCGGGAACTTTACTCCACATCAGGGCGAGGAGCAGATCCTCTCGCCCTGCTTTAAAGGCTGGTGGCTCCTCATCATTATGCCAAACCCCGCTCCATCAGATGCGATCTACCAGCTTTAACTACTGGCAACCGGCCTGCCAGCAATGCCACCGGGCACCCTGACCCCCCATGAAGCGCCGCGGGGGCCAAGGACGGAACAATTCCCTTACATCTAATACCTCCACTCTCCTCATCCCTCACCCCTGCTCTCACACACATCTTCAACCTATCTCTCTCCATCGGCTCCTTCCCATCTACCTTCAAACATGCACAGGTTACCCCTATACTAAAGAAACCCTCCCTCGATTCCCAACTCTAAATTCCAACTATCGTCCTGTATCCCTGCTTCCATTCACCTCTAAGCCCTTGGAAAAACTAGTTTTCAACTGCCTCTCCCTCTTTCTGTCCTCTAATTCCCTACTCAACCCCCTGCAATCAGACTTTCGTTCCCTACACTCAACTGAAACTGCCTGTCACATCTCGGCCCTGCCCCCTGCTGGTGGTAGCAGGGATTCCTATGTTTTGGTTTTCAGGCTCTGCAGACCATCTGTTGGGCTAATTGGTCTGCGGTCACATGACCTGTTCAGCCCTATATATAGGACCAAGATTTCCCTTGATCCTTGGATCAGGATAGACCAAATTCTACCTAGTTCCTGCTTGCAATATTATTGATATTCTTGTTCTGATATTCTGTGTATGACCCTCTGGCTCTAGTGTTTGGATTACTCTCTTGTTTGGCCCCTGAAGTTATTATTCTGTGTATGACCTTCTGGCTTGGATTCTTGGACCTCTCTCTAGTATTAACCTGGTCTGTTTCAGGTATATTCTGTCTGTTTATAGTTTAAGCTGTTTCACTCAGCAAGCATTTGGCCACGAAGCCAATTTGCTGTTGAGTTGTTGTAATGATCATGGATGATTTCTGCCATAAATTATCATATTTTAATATTAACTGATTGACATACCAAAGAAGGACCACTAGGGGCAGTATGTAGGCTGTTTGCCCTGTGTGGCTAGCTGTGATGTCATTAAGCAGCCTACTTTAGAGACGTCTTTCCTATTGGTAGAGAGAGGTTTGTCTACTGGTGACTCCCACTGGGAATAAAAGGGATGGGTACCCAAGAGTTAGGTCTCTTTTTTTGTAGCTGTGGATACGTGAGAGGCTGACCATGTGAGGACTTTCCCCAGCCCCCCAGCTTGGGGCCTAGTAGTGAGCATGCTTTCATTTCATTGCTGTATTGTTTAAGTATTGTTGTTTAATGTACTGTGATATTACTATTTCATGATTATGACTCTGTAGTTACTGTAAAGCAAATGATATAACCTGTTAATAGATTGCCAAGTAAATTGTCATTCATATTGCACTGGTTTCTGTATGTTTTTCTTATATATATATATATATATATATTTGACCATATTACCCACAAGATATAAATGTTATTGTTGCAACTTAATACTTGTTGCATATTAATTCAATAATGATCGATTTTAATACCTGAAACGAAACGGTGGTTCTCAGGGCTTTGTCTGTACTCCCTGGCTGCAAGTTACAACATACCTGATCAAGGTGGTCTGAAAACATTAAATCTGTCAGTGTGTTGACTGCCCTGCAGTCTGAACAATTCATTGCCTGTCATACCAAATACCTCAGTACTGCCGGTTATGTATTGCTATCCGCTGTATTGTTTTGTGCTCTAAGTTGTCCTTTGGTCTCAACCTTTGGAGCTTAGTAGCAGTTCAGTTGTCCGGTCATACTCCCTGGCTTTGGAGTATAAATCCTGAAAGTACTGTGCTTGATTCTGTTACTAGCAGCTATACCATATACCTGTCCTAAAGGCTTCAACCTCCGCAGCTTAAAGGCTCCCCATCACCCTATAGGGGGCTCACCGTCACACTGCCCTCGCCAAAGTCACCAACGACCTCCTAACTGCTAAAAAACATGGCCATTATTCTATTCTCATCCTGCTTGACCTCTCGGCGGCTGCTTTTGACACTGTCGACCACCCCCTCCTACTACAGATTCTTGACTCGCTTGGTCTCTGTGACACTGCACTCTCTTGGATTGACTTCTAACAGGTCCTTCTCTGTCATTTGCTGGTAACTCATCCTCTTCAATGCCTTTTTATCAGTTGGTGTACCCCAAGGCTCTGTTGTAGGTCCTCTGCTCTTCTCTATACCTCTTATAGGTCCTCTGCTCTTCTCTATCTATACCTCCTCCATGGGGAAAAATCATTAACAGCTTTGGCTTTAATTACCACCTCTATGTTGATAATACTCAGATCTACCGCTCTACATCTGATCTCTCTCCTCCTGCCCTTTCAAATCAGTGACTGTTTATCTGACATCTCCTCCTGGTGCCCTCTCACCACCTAAAAATTAACATGTCCAAGACTGAGCTCCTACTAATTCCTCCCCCTAATGCCTCCCCACCTCCTGACTTCTCCATCATGGTTGATGGTATCACTATCTCCCCATCAAACCTGGTTCGCTGTCTCAGAGTTACACTTGACTCGGCTATTTCCTTCATCCCCCATATTCAGTCTCTTTCCTCCTCCTGCTACAAACTACTTAATATTTCCAGAATTCAGCCATTTCTTACCGCTGACACCACAAAGCATTCATCCACGCCCTTGTAATCTCCCGACTTGACTATTGTAATAATCTTCTTGCTGGCCTCCCTCTCTCCTGCCTCTCCCCCCTACAATCCATTCTGAATGCTTCTGCCAGATTCATCCTCTCTGAAAGTCCCTTCACTGGCTTCCCATCCACTGCAGAATTAAATATAAAATCCTTACCCTGACCTACAAAGCTCTTACTAACTCAGCTCCCCACTACCTCTCCTCACTAATCACCAAATACACCCTAGCCCACTCTCTGAGATCAAACAGTGACCTACGCATAGCTCCTCCCTGCATCACCTCTTCCAATGATGGACTGCAGGATATCTCACAAGCTGCCCCATTCTCTAACGCTCTCCGTCGTACTGTCAGACTTTCCCCTGAGTTTCCTTTTTCAAACGCTCCCTTAATTTCCTATTTAGGGAAGCCTACCACCCGACTCACTGACGCAACCAGTCCATCACTCTCACCTTGCAGTCCTCTCCTCCTGTTTCCATCCCCAACCCTTCTAGATTGTGAATTCCCACGGGAATAGGGCCTTTGTTTCCTCCTGTACCGGTTTGTCAATTGTTGTTTCAATGTATTGTAACCCTGTCTATATTGTGCCCATTGTACAGCGCTGCTGGCGCTATATAAATAAATTATAATAAAAGAAATATAAATAACCGCAGGGTTAATCTTCCTGCCTAGGAAGGGGTTTAAAGGTTAGCAACTCCCAGAGAGGAGTGTGGGAGTTGTAGCTGTGTTTAAACAGGAGAGTGAGAGCTGTATTGCTGTGCCTTGCTGGAAGGGCTTATATTTTCTGGGAAAGTATTCCCGGTCAGGGATCAGACCGTGCATGGTGGGCAGTGGGGTGTGGTGTGAGCTCAGGATGTAGTGAAATATATGCTCAGACAGGTTACAGGGCAATGACAGGGTTTATTAAGTAAATCAAGAAAACCGACAAAGGACTTGAACAAAAGCACAAAAACAGCATACGCAAGAGATACTACCAAGGGAGGAGGCTGGGCAGATGGGAATAAATTAGAACAGAGAAGAGATACAGGAAAAGGGCTAAAGTCAACAGAAGAGGGCTGAGAGTATTGGGAGTGGGAGAACTGAATATAGGAGGCAGGAGAAACAAGAATTAACAAGATGAGTATGGAATGGTAAAGGGAGAGAGATGCTGTAGACACAGAGGGAAACTAATAGGAATGGCAGACACAGAATAAACCAATAGACGTGTGCATTCGTTTTAGTACTAAAACGATTTAGTCCGAATTTTGGGATAATTTAGTTTTCGGATGACTCAAGAGATACGAAACTGCTCAGTACAAAAAACGAAAGAAACTAAAATAAAATGCACTACATTTTAGTTTCAGTCCTTTTTGTGATATTACATTGAGTGAAGGAGACCAGCAATGAAGAGCGCAACATCCGAAGTTCTGCACCCTCCACATGCCAATGCAGTAGGATGTTCTATACAGAGAAGGGCATTAATTAATGCAGGAGGATGTTCTATACAGAGAAAGGTATAAATTGAGGAGGATGCTCTATACAGAGAGGGACATTAATTAATTCAGGAGGATGTTCTAAACATTATACAGAGAGGAGCCTTTTTTTTTTTAGCCCTTTAAATCCAGTGGCTGTGAGCTCGGAGATCGGCTGCTTGTTATATTATCTCTCAGTACAATGTATCAGGTTCAGCTGTTACAGTAACTGACTGTAACAGCGCTCAGAGTTTCAGTAAAACAAGGAAATAATATTGTTATAACCTCTTATATATAAAAATATTATTTACTAGTTTTGCTGTGATGAGCAGCAGTCAGTTACTGTAACAGCTTTGCCTGACATGGGGCAGTATTACAATGTTGGTGCTAATTTAACCAGAGTTGTTGTAAACTGAAAACCTTCATAGGCTATAATAGCTCTGGGAAGTTTTACAACAGCTCTGCTTAAGTTAGCACCAACACTGTAATATGGCCCACATTGTGCTGAGAGTGAGTGATACTGTAACGAGCAGCGATCTCAGCCCTCTGAGGAGCCACCACTACAATAGTAATTGTATCCGCTGGTTTTCGGATGAATGAAATTAGTTTTCATACTATAGAACTGAAAACGAATTTCTTTAGCAACTAAATAAATTGCATTTTAGGACTAATCCATTAGTTCAAAACGAAATTTTGTGCTGTGCACATGTCTATAAACCAATACTACGAATAACAGATATTCCAGGCAATGATACAATTAGGGATCAGGCAATAGAATGGTCAGAGAATATGAAGCAGGGGTCTAGGCAGGAGACTGGCAACAATAAGCAAGGTCCGAGCAAAGGGTCTAGCACACAAGATATCCAAAAATAAGAGGGCACAGAGGGGTAAAGGCGGGTACCGGTGATATGAGGTTGTAATGTCCAGAATATACAGCAGAGGGTTCTGAGGAAAGTCTTTGGTATCAGGAGGATTGATGTACACTGATGCAAGGTCCAGACTTCAATGAGGAAGCAAAGTCTTCAGGGCGTCACTTCCTTTTAAGCAGGGTTAATTAATCAAAGAGTTCAGGTGAGGCTCCAGGGCACGAGTGCAAATCCTTCAGGGCAGAAAGTCCCGGAACCTACATATTCCATGCAGGTTATGGCAAATCTGCAGGGTTTAAGGGGCTGCCAGGGGTCAGGATGTCCAGGTCCAGACACCCCCAAGGTTTGGGACATTTTACAAGTTGGTGAGCCACACTTCTTTTCTGTTCCTTGTGCTGAAGACTTGGACTTTAATTTCGGTGAGGATATGCGTGTATTTTATGTTTACCGTTTTGGCTGCCCTGAAAGGAAAAATAAAGCTGTTTAATCTAAGACGTTGTGCAAGTGCTCTATGGGCTCCCCAAACATCACACTAGGTACATGATTTTGGATTCCTCTATCTGAATTAGAGCAGAACAAGCAATGTCAGCAGCACTTGTGCCAAGAGCGCGATTGGGAGAGCCTCCGATTTAGTAACATTAATTTTATAGTAATTATAGAAGTTACTTGCACAACGGAAACCCCTTGCTCAAGACCTCTCAAAAGTCTGTGCACCGTCATCTAAATAAACACTTATAATTAGCGATATGAAAAGAGGCGACCTTCCGTGAGGCCAAAAATAATGAGCTCACCATAGGTGCCAGGTGACCACATACATACAATTATGATAATTACAAAACATTCTAAACATTCTTTATTGAATCTTAGTAGCAAAATAATTAAAATGTGTTTAAAATCACATTTGTGAACACCTCATTCATGTGCTTGGTTCGTTTCAGCTTCAGCGTTACCCCAACTTAGGTATATTTGGTACCAGTTGAATTGCCGGATAAAAAGTTTTTCTCTAGAAGGGATACATTCATGGGTGTGGTATCGCAAGCCTAGCTTATTACAGCTTCCTCACCATATTCCCAAAATTGCCCTGCGATGGCTTATCGTTTACAATCTTCTATGTTTAGAACCTCTTACAGGTAAACACTTCACTAGAACCTGATGTCTACAAGTCTCATTGTGGGACCATAACATGTAGACTCTCGTAGTGCTAAGGAGAATCGGATCGCCAGAAAGAAGAAACCAGTGGTGGTTAGAAGTTACACCCTATATATCCATACATTGATATTCCCTCAAAGGGCCATTAGCTTCCCGATCTTGGCCTCCACATGATGTTGATTCCCTGATTGTAGTAGCATCACACATACAAATCGATTCCTTAGTAGGGCATGAATTATCACAGAAAGCACATATGGATAACAATGTAACTCTGCCAAGTATCACCTGGTCTCCTTATAATGGGACCACATATTGTGACCGTACTTCATATGGTAATACCAAGATAGTATAGACCACCACTCCGGTCTTAAAGGCAGATAAGTAAATTCATGAGTCTCAAGGTGCCATTGCACAAATCCAGTACCAACTCAATACAACTCTAAGGGGTAACCATTATCTGAGAGTATAGCTCGAATCGAGATGTTCATATAGAAAGCGCTCAACACGCGTTTCGCTGTAGGGATACTACAGCTTCATCAGGAGTGAATTATATTCGTGTCCCATAGGACTTTTAAGCATTTATGTTGTACAGATTCCGGTGACCTTCATTAGGTCACCAATCATTGTGCGACTTGAAATTCCTGCAAATTGCATATCTCCTACACGCCATTCATCCAATCGTGTGGGCCTCAAAAAAACTAGACCAACAACAATGCTATTATGGGTCGGCCAATAGGGTCTCGCCATCTCATCAGCGTGTGGGTCTATGCTACACCCAGTTATGGCTGTCAGTTAGTATTGTATTTTCCCCAGCCAATCTGCCAACCATCCTTCCATTGGATATATTTTAACCACATGATCCCTCTAACTAGAAGCTGATTGGACGCGGGACCATCGTTTGCAGAGGCTCTCAAATATGCACAGGAAGAAGCGCTGCAAGCGAAAAAACATCTTCAATATATACCTGGGGAATATTAAATACAGTCATTTATTAAAGCTATTAGAATCAGGTGCGTACTACTTGGGACTTAAGTCTTATTTACGTATTTAAACTGCTCGTCTGAGTGTTTGTACGGTGTTTGGGTGTAGGTAATGAGGTAGTTTTACAATGGTGATTATGTACCTATAAAAGGGGCAAAAGTGAAACCCTCATTTAGACCCTGAGGTGTTAATGTATTTAGGTGGTGTATCCAGGCTAAGATCTGGAAGCTAATGGCCGTTTGAGGGGATATCAATGTATGGATATATAGGGTGTAACTTAGAGCCACCACTGTTTTCTTCTTCTTTCCGGCGATCCAATTCTCCTTAGCACTATGAGAGTCTACATGTTATGGTCCCACAATAAGGAGACCATTAGACATCAGGGTCAAGTGAAGTGTTTACCTGTAAGAGGTTCTAAACATAGAAGATTGTAAACGACAAGCCATCGCAGGGCAATTTTGGGAATATGGTGAAGAAGCTGCAATAAGCTAGACTTGCGATACCACACCCATGAATGTATCCCTTCTAGAGAAAAACCTTTTAAATGGCAATTCAGCTGGTACCAATATACCTAAGTTGGGGTAACTCTGAAGAATGAACCAAGCACATGATTGAAGTGTCACAATTGTGTTTTTAAACACATTTTAATTATTATGCTACTAAGATTCAATAAAGAATGTTTAGAATGTTTTGTAATTATCATAATTGTATGTATGTGGTCATCTGGCACCTATGGGGAGCTCAGAATTTTTGGTCTAACGGAAGGTCGTCTCTTTTCATATTGCTAACATTAATTTTATACCCTGACAGGCTCTATAAATTTTCTGCACTATCTAGGGGAAGGGAGACCAAGGGGTGCGTTAGGGAGGTGAGGCCATCATTTGCGTAAGCCAATAATTTGTAATAATCAGGCCCCACCTGGAATCCAGTAACAGAAGGGTCATCCCTAATCGTCTGCAATAAGGGTTCAAGAAAAAGGGCAAACAGGACCGGAGACAACAGCCCCCTGTCTAGTCCCATTCCAGACATGAAAGGTAACTCGGTCCGCTCCAGGAATCAAGATCTGAGCACCAGGGGAATCATACAGCACCAACACCATCTGCAAAAAGAAAGGAGGAAACCCCAGGTGTGCCAACAAAATGAACAGAAAGGGTGGAATGGCCTTATCGAAAGCCTATTCAGCATCTAGAAATAAAATAGGGAGGGAGTATGGCGCGTACATGCAAGCCATATACTGTATAAGCATGCATGCAAACCATTATATGGCCATGCAAGCCATATTATCATACCTTGTTACAAGAGAAATCGGCCGATAGAGGTCAATTCCCTCCAGATCCTTCCCAGGTTTAGGGAGAACAACAGAGGCCAGCAACGACTCCACAGGAAACGGAGCACCCTCCCTAGTCCCATTAAAAAGACAGCACAGGAAAGCCTTCAAAGTGGGCAGAAAAGCTTTGTGATATTGGTAGGGTAAGCCATCTGCACCCGGGGTGTTAAGGGGCTTCATCGAACCTAAGGCCTCCGAGAACTCCTCCTCCTTAATGGGAGACGTCAATACAGCAGCCTGCTCAATGAGGGAGGGGGGAGCAAGACTATTTAAATATGAACCTATTTTATCCAGTAGGGAGGCATTATTTAAAAGTGCGCCGGGTAGGGTATGTCTTATTTTTAAGATGCTGCTTTTGTTTTTTTGTTTCTTTTTAGTTTCTATTCTGTTTACTTGTATTTGACTTCTGTTTTATACGCTTTTCTTCAAAAATAAAAAGCTAAAGAGTATGTACAAATATTGCATTAAGAATACAATGTATTAGAATACCAATTATATGAACAAGACATAATACTCCTCATTTGCACGTCAATGTTACTATTGTATTCTGAGTGCACTCTCAATGACTAAAATTGTCATATTAACATAGTTACCAGGGCCGGTGCTAGACTATTTTGCGCCCTAGGCAAGACCAGCTACTTGCACCCCCCCAAAAAAACCAAAAAAAACCGCGACACAACATGAAACTGCTAAATTTCTTTTTATTTTTGAGAATAAAGTTTGAAAAGCACCGATAGTAAAAGGTAAAATAAATATAAACTGTATTAAACCATTTTAAATTAACACTAAACAAATATAAATTAACTGTATTTTTCTTAACAAAACCAAAAAAAAAAAAAGAGTTGTCGCGTAAGTTTCAATTTCAGACCCATCAAAATTTCACTTTGCGTGCCTTATCCTTTGCAGATTTTTTGCACCATTTCAACCAGATTAAGGGCTGATGCCTGGGCATGTTCAATGGATATAGTTGCCAAGCCAACTAGTCTCTTTTCCAACATTGAACGTATGTAAGTTTTTATAAGTTTGAGCTTTGAGAAACTACGTTCACCACTTGCCACTGATACTGGAAGTGTGAGAAGGATCCTCAGAGCAACGGAAACATTAGGCACGTTATCCAGAAGTTTATTTTGCAGTATGTAGAGAAGTACTTCTTGTGGTGGCATAGACTTTGGAAGTCTTCGAGCTATTGCTTCGAGTTCACAACTCAGATCTTCAGCATCAACATCTTTGTTCCCATTATGCATCAATGATTTTTCCAAATTTCTGCAGTTCTTGAGTAAATCTTCAGTGGATTGTTTATTTATTCTGTATATATCATATAGGAAGCCAAATAGTGAACTATATTGGTTTTAGTTGTTGGAATCTGTCTTCAATAGATTGTATGGCCACATCTAAAACAGCATAGTAAAAAGCGAAATTTTTGAATTTCTGCTTCGGATCTTGTGGTGCCTCTTCTCGGGACTCATATTCAAACTGCCGTTTCTTTCTCCTGTTACGAACTTGATCTTCTGTCTCAAAGTTTGGTAGTATTTGTATCTCCTTTGCAATCTCAGTAGCATCTCTCAAAACCGGTTGAAAACCCTCATCACACCTGCAGGATATGAGATAATTCTTGGTCACTTCCAGTTGTCTTGTAGCTGAATTTAAATCCGCTTCCTTATTTTGCAGTATCTTGCTTGTAAGAATTACTTCAAAAAGGATGTTGTACCATGTAACAAGGGATACCACAAACTTGAACTTACTGATTGCATCAGCAAGGCCCTTGGCTTCAATTCAGGAAGTATTCCCAGATGGACCGGTTAGGCTTGTGTAGCGCTCACTCCCGGAGGAGCCGCTGAAAATGAACCACGGGTCAGTCTCCCCGCACTAGGGAATAAATATACTCCAACACGCTGAACAGTTTTATAATTTAAAAGGTTTACTAAAAAGTTTGCAGCTCTTAAGACACGGTATATGCAGGAAGATTTACAGTACTTTCGTAACACGATAAACGCGTAGCGGTAAAAGAAACGAAAACACGAGGGCTTCGTATTTTCGGAAAAAAAACCCCGACCGAGCAGAAAATTAAAAGATACGAAATTCGAGGAAAAACCGCGTAGCGGGACACAATAAAATACACAGTTCTCGTATTACGATAGACGCGCAGCGGGAACAAAAAAAGGAAAAATCGTTCAGAATGTAGCTTTTTCTTTGCCCCCTTGTATGGATTTTGAAAAAGGAAAACAGAATCCTGCACAGGTTAAGTCCCAGAACTTGAAGTGATATATATTTATATATGTAGGGTACCCGGGTACTTTTTTACTGGCCAGTGAGCTTGCTTTAACGATGTCTTCGACTAGTCAGTTGGGGCCCTGTGGGTTTTAGAAGAAAAACAGCAGTGTACGCTTAAATTTACACACGGCCTTGGGGGCCTCTCACCCATCCGGCGCAAGCTTGAGGTTCCGCTGACCCAGGACGTCTCTCCGCTCGATATTGACTGGGGACGCCGACCACCGGATCTGTTGTCTGGCCTTCTGTCTGTCAGCCGCAACTCAGCCAGCTTACCGCCTGCTCCCCGCTTCAATCGACCGCGGTACTCCTTACTCGAGGGGTCTTCTCTCCTCAGCACTGCACTCGGAATACAGCTGGTGATGTCTCTCTCCCGCAAGGCTGGGTGGCCCGATTGTGAGGCCCAATCCACTCTGTCTGCGCTCCGGCCTAGCTCTTGATCCCTCCTTCTGTGTGTGTCTCTGTGCATCCGCTCTCCTCAGCTCTCTGGCGCGTTCTGCCTGCTCTCCACGAGGTGCAGGATGTACAGGCTCTCCACAACCCCACCCACTTCCTGTTTCTTCGCAAAGCATGCATGGATATGTAGTTCAAGTGTCCAGGGTCTTAAATCGTGATAGTCTCCATCTTGTGGCCAAAAATGGGTACTGCCACAGTAAACTTTAACACATCGCTACACTTGTATCATAGATCTGTATCAAAGCATCATATATATTACCAAGATGATATCTCAGTGGTTTCAAAGCATCGATCCGACTCTCCCATCTTGTTTCACTCAAAGGCTTAACAGTTATGCCTAAGTCTGATACATGGCTAATTAGAACTTGCCAACGCTTAGTCGATGTAGAGAAATAATTATAGATCTGTTGAACCAACCTGAAGAAAGTAGTTGCTTCCAGACAACACCTAGCAGCATCGTTGACTACCAAGTTTAAAGAATGTGCATTGCAGGGCACAAAAAAGGCACGTGGGTTTAAGTCCAGGATTCTCTTTTGTGCTCCATTTTGTTTGCCTTTTATGTTACTCCCATTGTCATACCCTTGACCACGCAGATTTTCAATTGGCAATCCAATTTGTTGCAGCTGCCCAAGAAGAGTTTCTGCTATAAAAGGCACCTGTAGTGGAATAAATCCCAAGAAATGTTCTTTTATGGTAATGCTCATCATCTGATGGTTTGCTTACATCGACAAAACGTACAATCATTGTCATTTGCTCAATATGACTAACATCAGGTGTGCAGTCCAGAATAATTGAATAGTATTTGGCCGCGTTGGTGCATGTTATAATTTGTTGCTTTATAGCACCGGCTAAAAGTTGTATAAACTCATTCTGGATATCTTTTCCCAGGTAGTGAACCATTGTTTCTTGATCTTTCACCCTACGCAAATGTTCATTCATGATAGGATCAAAAAGGGCTAGATATTCTACAAACTTTAAAAAGTTTCCATTGCCAGCACTATACAACTTGTCGTTTGTGCCACGGAATGCCAGGTTTTGCATGGCAAGAACTCTTACCAAAGCAATCAATCGTTGCAAGACTTGTTGCCAATATTTTTCTTCTTGCCTAATTTTCTGCTGGTTGATCACATCAATTGTTTTATCTTTAGATAAGTGCAATTCAAGTTCACGCCAGGCTTGATAGTTTTCGTAATGGTCAGTATTTCTCTCATGTGAAGAAAGAATTGCTCCAATGTTCTTCCAGTCTTTTGAACCGGTTTCTTGTAAGGATGATGCAAAAGTTCTTTTACTGAACAATTTACAGCAAAAACAAAAAACAACATTTTTTGAGGTTGAATATATCAACCATTGACGACACACTTCTTCACCATTTGCCAGTCTCCTGTTGTAGTGTACAGGAGAAAATCTGCTGTTTTTGGAGTCTTTGGGAAAATCATGTGATACAACTTGCTGTGGTCCATGTTGAATTATGAACTGTCGTAGATCATCATTGCAAGAGTATGGTCATTTGGCAGGATCACTGTAATCCAAAGCAGGAATAATATCTTCTTTTGATGACTTTGCAGTACTAGTCTCACTTATATTGACATCTTCTTTTTCTTCTGTGTGCGTTCCAGAAACATTTCCAATTTGTGAAACTTCACTATGACTTGTACTAGGAGCACAACATTCAGCTTCCCAAGTGGCAGGTTCTAGAAGAGTATGGTCACATTCTTGTTCTTGATTTGCTTTCTGTGTATGAAAGTATTTCAAGAAGGACCCTTCTTGCTTTGCTTGCTCCTTGGCTTGTTCTGCCTTTTGTTTTCGGTACTGGACTCCAGAAGGTTTTTTTCTATCAGCCATAGCTCACTGGAGAAGGGAACAAAGAACATCTGCTTGAAATGTGCACCTGTTGTGATTCAGTGAAACCGTGATACAGTTGAATTGCCCCAGCTCAGATCATGCTTATATATATTGCCCCAGCTCAGATCATGCATATATATATTGCCCAGGCCAGCTCACATCATGCGTATATATATATATATATATATATATATATTGCCAAGGCCAGCCCACATCATGCGTATATATATATTGTCCAGGCCAGCCCACATCATGCATATATATATATATATATATATTGCCCAGGCCTGCCAGCTCACATCATGCGTATATATATATTGACCAGGCCAGCTCACATCATGCGTATATATATTGCCCAGGCCAGCCCACATCATGCGTATATATATTGGCCAGCCCACATCATGCGTATATATATATTGCCCAGGCCAGCTCACATCATGCGTATATATATTGCCCAGGCCAGCTCACATCATGCGTATATATATATATTGCCCAGGCCTGCCAGCTAACATCATGCGTATATATATATATTGCCCAGGCCAGCCCACATCATGCGTATATATATTGCCCAGGCCAACCCACATCATGCATATATATATTGCCCAGGCCAACTCACATCATGCGTATATATATATTGCCCAGGCCAGCTCACATCATGTGTATATATATTGCCCAGGCCAGCTCACATCATGCGTATATATATATATATTGCACAGGCCAGCTCACATCATGCGTATTTATATATTGCCCAGGCCAGCCCACATCATGCATATATATATATTGGCCAGGCCAGCCCACATCATGCTCACAGATGCGCCATCATGTGTATGTGTGTATATATATATATATATTGCCCAGGGCAGGGCCTGAGTGCAAGCTCACAGATGCATCATGCATATTTATATATATAATATATATTGACAATTTGAAATTGCGCCCCCCCATACCTGCTGCTCGAATCGTGTTGTCGTCGACTTGAAGATGTCAGACAGTCGACCCAGTCAGTGACAGGCAGGCGCAGCAGGACTCCAGGAGCCAAGGAGACAGAGCAGCTTCCTTTGTCTGTCTCACTCCGAGGCAACTCTCCGCCTCGACTAGTTTCTGCCGCCTCCTTCCAGCGGCACCTGATGTGGGGGCGCGTGTGCTGCCGCCAGCCCAAACACGTGCAGGTGGCGCCGCGTCAGCCGCTGATGTGTTGCGGAGGCGGAGCCTGGGTGCGTCATGTGTCAGTCGCTCCCGCGGGCCGCGCCGGACACACACACACTCATATTTTTTTCTAAAGTGGTGGCGCCTGGAGGACTGCACTGGTCACTGGTCAGGCCCTGCGCTGCGCCCTAGGCAGACACTGCACTCTAGGCGGCCGCCTAGCGGCAGCGCCGGCCCTGATAGTCTAAAGAAAGACATGCGTCCATCAGGTTCAGCCTTTCACACATCACCTACTGCTGTTGATCCAAAAGAAGGCAAAAAAAACCCAGTCTGAAGCGCTCACCAATATGAAACACACTGGAGAAAAAAAATCCTTCTTGACCCCAGATGGCGGTCAGATTTCCCCTTGGATCAAAAAGCTTTTACCCACATATTCAAGATTATAACCCTTAATATTATGTTTTTGCAGGAAGTCGTCCAGTCATTGTTTAAAAGCCTGTACAGTCTCTGACCCAACCACCTCAACAGGCAGAGAATTCCATTGCTTTATTGTTCTCACCATAAAATAACCCTTCCTATGCTTTAGGCTGAATTTCCTTTCGTCCAGTCTAAATGGGTGTCACGTGTAGACTGGGATTTATATAGCAGGTGGGGTTGTGAGCCCAGGATGCAGTGAAATGGGTTTATTTTAGAATAAACACAGGAACATAAAAAGGCATGAACTAAACAGATCAGAACTAGACACTGGAGGAGACTGGGCACAAAAAGGAATACCTTAGGAGGGATGGCTGGGAGTTGTGGGAAGGGAGGTTAAGGAGAACTGAATATGGGAGTGGTTAGGAACAGGAGAAATGAGGGATAGCAAGATGAGAAAGAGAGATGAGAGTGAGAGTGGAAATAGACACAAAGGGAACTTAACAGCACGAGGCAAGCAATGAATAGACAATAATACAGATATAAACATAACACAGATCTTGGAAGTCACGGTCTCAGGCAGGGAACAGGCAATAAGAATGGTCAGAGTTCAAGCAATGGGTCTGTTGCACGGGGATCCTAGATGGGGTCAGAAGGGGTGGTACCGGTAGAATGATGAAATGAAAGTCCAGATAGCAAGAGAGGGTCCTTGGTAGTTCAATCAGGAAATCGTAGGGAACGTCAGGGAGCTTTCTCAAACAGGTTCTCACAGTCTGCAACTTCAATGTGGAAGTAGTTTCTGAACGGCGTAGCTCCCTGATAGGGAAGGTGAGCTCAGGTGGGGCTCCAGGGCTAGAACGTCAGATACATGCAGAAAGTCCAGGAACATGTATTGTGCATGTTGCAGGGTTAACATGGGTGACAGGGGCCAGAGCATGGTGACCCTGACACAACCCCCCCTTAAGAGCCGACCCCCGGACGGCTAAAGCTAACCTACGGGCAGTAGGAGTGTCCATAAAGAGTCCCTGCACCGTGCAGGAACCCTGATCTTCTGGTGAGGGGGCCAATGGCGGAATTGTTGAAAACAGGGTTTGGCAAGACTCTGTCCTTGAGTGATCTTCGGGCGCTCTGAATGTCTGGGAACACTCGGAGGTCCTAGCACCTGATCACTGTCCCATTTGAGGCATATATGAACGCAGGAGGCAAGGGTTCCATAGTGATGGTGCCTTCTGGGGTAGAGACAGTGGTGCCAATATGTGCAGTTTCTTGGCATGGTTGTCCAGAAACAAGCCTGAGCTTGGCAAACCCCCAAACCCTCCTTGGCGCGGCTATAGCTGGAAACCGCCAACAATGGGTAGTGGAGATGGTGGTCTCCGCAGCAACAGCTGGGCTCGGTGGGGCAGCGCCCTGGGCGAGGCGCGGAGGGGCAGCACCCTTGGCAAGGCGTGGAGGGGCAGCGCCCTTGGAGAGGCAGCACCCTCTGTGACCTCGGCATAGCATGGCTTGGCAGCGACCTTGGCGACGACCTCGGCACAGCATGGCGTGGCAGCAACCTCGAGAATGACCTTGGTACTGCACGGCTCATCGGCGACCACCTCGGTACTGCACAGTTTTTCAGCAACCTCGGCTAGGCACGGTTTGTAGTCGTCACTCTGCTGGGCAGTGACCGGCTTGGCTCTGCAGTGGCGACCCACGGCTAGGCAGGGATGGGGTTGCAGCTTGACTTGGCTGGATACCAACTTCAGCTTGGTCTGCTCAGACACATACAGCAGCGTAGCCAAGACCTGGAGAATCTTGGCAGAGGTGGGTATCGGATACCTCTGACTTTTGCTCAACCTCCAATTCAATGAGGCATGGGTGAGCCTCCAGCTTTTGGGGTTTCGATTTTACAGGCAACCGAACAACTGTGGGTGACATGGAGAAGATGGTGCCAACGAAGCCTGTTCTCTGGGATGGTGCACTCAAGACTTGTGTAGTAGATGGGGGTCTGGAGTTGGCAACCGAGCCGCAAAGATAGGTGGTTGGACTTATGGAGGGCCAATTCTCCTCCCTTGGTTCCCCTTCAAGGTCGGATTCACCAGAGGAGTCACTGAAGGGATTGTAGTCCTTCCCCAGGCAATAGTGGGGTATAGCGGTACGGTGATTTACTCCAGCCAGGTGACAGACAGATCCAGCAATGCCAACATACCCCACATGCTGACCTGGGGGTCCCTGGGTGCGGCGTGCAGTCTGTCTGGAAAGGTCCAGACCAGCATCAGTGGCGTCCTCTTCTTCTGACTCAGAGTCATCAGCAGAAAGACACTGAAGGTGGCACAGCGTGCCGGTGAGGAGCAGCTTCCCGAAGCCTCAGGGCCAACTCGAATACCTCCAGGTCCTCCCTGCGAACGACAGTCCCGTTTGAGGCATATGTGCAACAAGGAGGTAGAGGGCTGGGTTCTGGATTTCTGGCAACACCAGCCATGATTTCTGGCAACACCAGCCACCTAGCCAGGCTAGGCTTGATCTCCATAGGCATGGCTGGCTCAGCTTTTATGGATTCTTGCGGATAGCTGGAAAATTCTGCCTCAGCTTGATGTTTGTCCGTAATCTTCTATTCTCTAACTGAACTATCTATCTCTCCGTAACAAAACAACTCGTGGTCGACCAATGAGAAGGAAGTAGCTGGAAATAATGACACAAGGTTTTCCTTCGCTTCGCTCTCCATCGTGTATTTGGTTACATGTGCTTATATACTTTACATGACGTTTACATTGATATTGCAAATATCCTATCAGAGAGAAGTAACACCTACTAAAATGCCTACAGCAGCATATTAAAAGTGTAATTTCTGCAGTTTCATAAGTTTTCCTAACGTTTCATTATTTAACAAGAAGGAACATCTGTTTCCTTCTAGATCATGTTACTCCCTCTTTTCTAGCCTCCGCCCTTATCTTGGGTATGCTTTAAGAGATTTACACACAACTGCAGATTCTTAGTTGAGATGCATTTCTAAACTGTCAGCTTGGTCATACAATGCTAATTAGAGCAAAGTTCACTGGAGGCATCAGCATAAAATCATGTCATATATTTTCATAGCTGCCTTATCGTGATAGGTAAATCCCATCACTTGCTCCATGGGCACTTCAAGGTCAGACTCCGGTTCGGCACACTCTGTAGGGGTCTCTTGGTCTGACTCTGCAGAAGTAGCTTCTTGAGACACCATGCTCCCGATGCAGAGAGTTTGGTTGCTCGTGGGGTAGGTACAGGTCTTGAAGCAGGAGCACGCTTTTGTGGAGGAGGTTTGATTACCAGATTTCTTCTGGGAGCAGGCTGGGATAGGGGTTTTTCCTTGGGTGCAGTTCTTTTTTTTGCTTGACAGTTGATGAAGTGATTTTTTTGCAGGGCAGGCACCGTCATTTTTGGCTGGATAGGTACAGGTTTCACCAACAACTTCTTAGCGGGCTTGACAGGTGCAGGCTTGGTCTGAACAGGCTTGGTACAAACAGGCTTCGCAGAAACAGGCTTAGGAAGACTTTTTGTGCCTGGCTTCAGTGGGCAGGCCGATATTTGATGCGAATGACCCCCGCAGTAGAAGCAGAGGTCTAACGCCCTCCTCCTTGCCATTTCAGCTTTGGTCAGCGGTCCTCTGGCTCCCTCTGTGGCAGAAATGCGCACCTTAGATGAGGTGCCTCTTAGGTTTTGCTGCATATAATCAAGCAGGGAGTCCAGCTGCTGCTGGATCTTTTAGAATGGCATCTTTCAGGTTTTTAACCACAGTATAGATCACTGCGAGCTCACAGATTTTGGACTTCCACATTCTGTCACGTGTAGACTGGGATTTATATAGCAGGTGGGGTTGTGAGCCCAGGATGCAGTGACATAGGCAGGTTTTGCAAAGTAACAAAAAGGGTTTATTTTAGAATAAACACAGGAACATAAAAAAAGGCATGAACTAAACAGATCAGAACTAGACACAAAAGGGAATACCTTAGAGAAGGAGAAGATGCAAGAGAGGGAAGTGATGGAGGGATGGCTGGGAGTTGTGGGAAGGGAGGTTAAGGAGAACTGAATATGGGAGCGGTTAGGAACAGGAGAAATAAGGGATAGCAAGATGAGAAAGAGATGAGAGTGAGAGTGGAAATAGACACAAAGGGAACTTAACAGCACATGAGGCAAGCAATGAATAAACAATAATACAGATATAAACATAACACAGATCTTGGAAGTCACGGTCTCAGGCAGGGAACAGGCAATAAGAATGGTCAGAGTTCAAGCAATGGGTCTGGTGCACGGGGATCCTAGATGGGGTCAGAAGTGAGCAGGATGGGGGGTACCAGTGGAATGATGAAATTAAATGAATGTCCAGATAGCAACAGAGGGTCCTTGGTAGTTCAATCAGGAAATCCTTGAACATCAGGGAGCTTTCTCAAACAGGTTCTCACAGTCTGCAACTTCAATGTGGAAGTGGTTTCTGAACGGTGTAGCTCCCTGATATGCAGGAATAATCAGGGGAAGGTGAGCTCAGGTGGGGCTCCAGGGCTAGAACGTCGGATACATGCAGAAAGTCCAGGAACATGTATTGTGCATGTTGCAGGGTTAACGTGGGTGACAGGTGCCAGAGCGTGGTGACCCTGACAATGGGTGACCTCATGTCCTGTGTATAATCCTGTTAATGAATAGGTTTCCAGACAATGGTTTATAATAGGGGGGGTTCCTAGTGGCGCAACAATTGTGTACAACAGATCACAATGTCGTACTTATGAACCAATAGATGTGTATAAATCCTTACGGTTCGTATAGATGCAGCTTCACTGGTGCAAAATCAGGGTAAAGTGCAAATGTCACAGTTGGTGTGATATTAAAGTGCAGCAGTTTGCACTTAGGAACCCCCCCTTTTTTTCCTCTACTGATATCTGCACACCTGATTCGAGAGTCTGTGCTACTCCCTAGACGGCAGCAAATTAAAACAAGCACTCACACCTAGACAAGAGCGCCCATACCGACCCCTCTCTTTTCCAATGGTTTATAATAGCCCCGTATATATTTATATAAAGTTATCAGATCCCCTCAAAGGCGTCGTTTCTCTAAACTAAACAGGTTTAAGCTTGTTAGCATTTCCTCATAACTTAAATTTTCCATACCCCTTATTAATTTAGTTGCCCGTCTCTGCACTTTTTCTAGCACTATAATATCCTTTCTTAAAACAGGTGCCCAAAATTGCACGGCATATTCAAAGTGCGGTTTTACCATTGATTTATAAAGAGGCAAAATTATGTTTTCATCCCGAGAGTGAATTCTCCTTTTAATGCATGCCAATACCTTACTGGCCTTGGAGACTGCTGTTTGACATTGAGCTTAGTTTGACGCAATGGTGTATTTTGGCCTAGGCCAACAAGGCCTAGGCCTAGGGCGGCACTTTCCAGGGAGCGGCGGCCCGCACCGGGTGGCCCCACCCCTAAAAAATAAATAAAAAAAAATAATTTTTTTTTTTACTTTTGCAAAGTATTTTACCAGGAAGGATACATTGAGATTTCACTAATTTTCAAGTATGTCCTGGGTAGGCAAGGCCTAGGCTTTCACTTTCCAGGGGGCAGCAAAAAACCTCACCACTAAATGGGTTACTCACAGAGCACCGAAATAACGCCAACATTTTGGTGTTCTGTAGTTCCCTGCACTTCGGGGAATAAAATTTCCCCACCCTGCAGTGCATTCACCATTCACCGCAGGGTCCCCAAAGTGCATGGACTCGGCCGCTGAATGCTGCCATCGCAAACCCGTGGCCTGCTGTTTTCAAAAGAACTACTGAACGAAAATGTCTGGAATTTACATATAAGATCCTATGATTGGTAAATAAACAATTCTGTTACAGAAAAAAGAAAAACCGCTATTAAAAGAAGGGGGGGGGGGATTTTTCCAAAAAAAATCTGAAAAATTACTAAAAAAGGTACTAAAATAAAAAGCAATAAAGACTTTTTACTGCAGATTAAAATAATAAATGGTTTATTAGATATTGCATAGATTAACAATTACTTCTCTATGGGGATTTGCACTGCCTTCAAACAGCACTGTACTTGCTGGCAGTTCGCCAAACTTGTGTGTGAGCATATCACAGAGCAGTGGTGTACTTAGGGGAGTGGTGGAAGGCGGGCCGCCCCAGGTACCAGTTATTATTGGGGTGTTATTAGGGGGTACTCGGAGATGCCACTGTCACGGTGTCAGCTTTGAGCTGTGTTGTCAAACAACGAGCAGCGGAGCAGGGCGTTTGCATACGGAATAAAATCTAATAGAATAAAAATCCCCTTCTCCTCCCTCCATAGCTCCTCCCCTGCCCCGCAGCAGCTCTAGGAGAGGGGAGGGGGATATGATTTGTGTGCAGAGAGAGATGACAGTAAACGGCAGTTAAAGGGGGGGGGGTTTATCAGCAGAATATGAAGCCCTGTCTGCTTACTGCTGTTTAAAGTGGACCTTTCCTTAACCAGCACTGCAGTGATAGAAATTTGTCATTGAGCTGCCTGGCCCCTGGTGAGGCTGCGTGCGTGCAGGTCACGCGGTCCGGCCAGTCAGGTGGTACTGAGTCTCAGTACCACCTGACTGGCTGAACCACGTGACACGCACGCACGCAGCTGCCCACCCTTTCGTTAACATGAACTCTCACTCTATTCTGGACTGAACACCCACTGGGAAGGGAATCAAAGCCACGGTGCACCCTCTGGCAGTGGCACCCCACTGCTGACAAGATGGCTCCACACACACAGGCACAGCAGCGATCCTAATGTGGCCTGGAGGGACCTCCTGCTGAGTCTGTACACAGTCCCTGCTGACTCTGCACACAGCCCTACCGCAGACGGAGGCCGGTAAATATAGAATAAATAATTGCTGTGTGCTCATATTCACTTGATTTGCTGGGAGTTTTATTGCAGTGGATTCTGATGCACTCATACACACCGCACATTGCATTGCTGGGAGTTCTATTGCAGTGGATTCTGATGCACTCCTACACAGCGCACATTGCATTGCTGGGAGTTTTATTGCTGTGTATTCTGTAATACACACTGCACATTACTGTGAGTTTTATTGCCCTGGAGCTCTGGGATACGCTCATACACACTGCACATTACTGTGAGTTTTTGCTGTGCAGTTCTGTGATATGCTCATACACTGCACATTTCTGTGTGTTTTATTGCTGTGCAGCTCTGTGATACGCTCATATGCAGTGCACGTTTCTGTGGATTTTATTGTTCAACCAATTAGAGCGGCTGTGATCCAGTATACTTGACATGCATGGCTGTTCTTTGTAAAAATGCTTGAATTTAAATATTTCATAATTTTATTTATCTCAATAGATACATTTGAAATGGTATACAAAATATACAAGTAGGCAGTTGATGTCCACTTTTAATATAAAGAGAGGAAAAGATGGAGCTTAAAGAGGAATGGTAGGGATTAACCAGGAAGAGGTGTGCCATTGACAGGAAGGGTGCCTCAAATTTAAATTAGGGGGTGCACGAGTTTGGTCAGGCCTAGGGCAGCAAAAAACCTAAATACACCACTGGTTTGAGGTCTAGGATTATTCCCAAATCCTTCTCCTGCTTGGATTTCCCTAACTCCGTACCATTTAGGGTATAAATTGCTTGTGTGTTCTTCCCTCCAAAGTGCAGAATTTTGCATTTATCTAGATTAAATTTAATCTGCCATTTAAGTGCCCAGTCCCCCAATCTATCTAAATCCCTCTGCAGCGAAGTAACATCCTGCTCACATTGTATTACTTTTCCTAGTTTTGTGTCATCTGCAAACACTGATATATGACTTTCGATGCCTATCTCAAGGTCGTTTATAAATAAATTGACTATAATTGGTTCTACAGACCCCTAAAGGGACACGACTTAACACTGGTGTCCATCATGAAAATATACCATTTATGACCACTCGCTGTACCATATCCTTTAGCCAGAGTTCTATCCAAGAACAAGTATTTTCGTCTAGACCAATTTTTCTTAATTTAAATAGTAACCTCTTGTGTGGAACTAAAAAATGTGTAATTTTACAGTGATTGAAAAGTCAAATATTTTATAGATATAAGTTTTAAATCAATACTTTGACAAAATTACTAATGTATAAGAACAATAGAATAATTATAAAGTATTCAGCTGTTTGATACCATAACACTGTTTACTGTCATGTATTGAATTACAACTGTAAAGTAACATATAATTCATTTATGCATTAAATATTATCTTAAATTACAGGGTGGACCTGAGTACTCCAGTACTGCTGGAAGATCCAGTACTGGCCAGTGTGGCTGCAAAGTATAATCGCTCCCCAGCAGAAGTAGCCATGAGATGTATCCTCCAGAAGGGAATTGTGGTTTTAGCCAAGAGTTTCAGTGAAGCACGCTTGAAACAAAACCTTGGGGTAATGACTTCGTAACAATATCTTGCATCATGGATTTGTGTTTTTAATTATTTCACTGAATAATAATTTGCTTAAAAAATATTTTTGGTGAATCTTGAATAGGATACTGTATTTCATTTGAAAAAAAAAATTCTTGCCAGCCCACTGACTTATGACTCCCATACCTTTGCCATGGGGGAAACTTAAAGATAGGCACCAGTGTAACTGAAGGACAACCATGAATGTCCCTCCAGGCTAAACTTTGGGCTGCATGTTGTCCTGTATTGAACGATCTGGAATGATGACGCCTACAGTTCTCAGAATACAGGAGACATTGCCCTATGCTGAGATATAACGTGGAGATCTGCATATGTCACATCTCTTGGATATCAGTGTGAATGGGGAACAAGTGCTAGGGCAGCCATCAGGACATTACAGCCCATGATGTGTTGAAGGGCGTGCTGACAGGGTGTGCCTGTTCACATAGCTATGAGAATTGAACGCTCTCGTTCCGAAGCTGCTACAGGCAGCACGTTCTAGGGTCCGGCTAGCTATACCCTATTAGGATGGCTGCCAGCTACTTCAGCCCCCCACCCCCTTGGTGGTCCGATGGTCGTGGGAGCTTAATATGGTCTGTGCTTCCGTCGAGCACAGATCACAATGCAACTCAACTGAAGGACTCTGGCACTCAGTCAGTGACTGGGAGTCAGCGCTCAGTCGCTCTGCAGAAACGTCAGAGCGCCACGGTCTTACTTGCTGAGTGCCAGAGAACTGAGCGGGAAATGATTTGAGGTCTGTGCTTTGGGATGCAGGGCAGGGGGACACCAGCCCAGCTAAAGAGGTTGTATGTTGAGTATCTGAACCACCCTATGCTACTGGACCTTCAGAGATTCAGCCCCATCCCTGCAAAAAAGATAAGCAGGAGAGGGGGCCACATATAACCCTTTCACTGTGGATGACATGTGGGGGGACATCCTTGGGTCTGCATATTGTGTGCGGAACACATGCCCCACACGTCGTCCGGTCGTTTGGCTTTCCTTCCCTATACTTAACTCTCCATCCAGGGTCCCACGGTGGACTGACTTCCTTGAAGGCAGGTCCCCGCTTTCAAACCCCTCCCACCGCACTTAGTCATCGTGCCAGCACGCAATGACGTCAGTTTTAGGTGCCCCTACCCCTGAGCCGGGAGAGTGCTTGAAAGGCAGGAGGGGTTCGATTGGGAGAAGTGTGAGGAAAAAGAGAGGCATCGCTGAAAAGGTCACAGTCTGACCTTTCCAGCGATGACTCTTTTTAACCTCATAGGTGCCAGTCCATGATCCAGCCCCCAGATTGTGGACTTCCTCCAGAGGTGGCTGATATCTTGGATGTCAGTTAAGCCTCTGGGACCTCCAGAGCATGGCCTTCTAATGATTCCAAACATGACCATGTTTTTTTTTATTTTTATTTATTAATTCAGCACTATTGAAGCAAGCCACATAAAAGGGCGTGTCAGGGAACAATATGTTCTTAATAAATCATTAGACTTAGAGGTCTACTCACTAAAGGTGAAACTCTGCAGAATTGGCAAGAGAAGAGAACAATCTAGACCAAATAGCTGATTTGGAAAGTGAGATAAATGAGAGAATTCTTCTGGTTTGGCTATTTTAACCTAGATTTTTCTCTTCTTCTGAGTTTCACCCTTTACTTAATAGACCTGTAAAAATTGTATGTGACGTAAGTCACTTTGGACTTGGGATGCATGGGCATGGAGGCATATTTGTAGGGTGCAGCCCCCATAATCAATATTCGTTCAGTTGCCTTTCCTGTGCAGAATGTTTGTGTAATCTGTGATTATGCAAGAATGCTATTGTCTATCTGTTATCTGTTGAAAGGATTAGACTTCCAGTCTACCCTGTCTGAGGAATGTGGTATCTGTTTCTATTTAAATAGGTTGTAAATCTGCTGTCTGTATTTCGTTTATTATCCTGCCTCATTAGAAATGTTACATTATGTCTATACGTAATCTAATTAGGCTTCATATTCAAAGAAACAAATGTGTCCCATTGTCTGTTTTGGTCTCAGTTGGGTCCCCCAGCAGTTTCTAGGGGAAGTTTTGTGTATGTAAATGATCCATGTGTGACCGTATAAATATATGTGTGTGTCTGTCCCTGATTAAAAACCAGTTCTATTTCAACCCTACATGCAGTCATGGCTCATGGTTTGGGTAGCAGCTATATTCTGTTCGTTGTTCCAAAAAAATGCTCCAGATCTACAGCCATGGCTTATTTCTGGAGGAGGCTCTCTACGTCTCTAGCAAGGCTCTCTATGGCATGAGAGTCATGAGGAGAACACGGGGGTCCAGCAAGGAAGCGGCTTTGGCAGATGTGACCATGTCGGGGTACTGAGATCTGTTACATTGTACAAGAGAGATAAAATCAGAACACACAAGGGCGTAGCTAACTATTGATAAGAGTGGATGTGCATCGCTGAGATCTCCTGCATTACAGGTCTATTTGATGAATATTTGTGGTCCCTCTGTCTTTATTGTGGCCCTGAGTGCTGGGCCTCACCCTCAGGAGTGGGGAGCTGACCTTTTATTGAAGTGGGAGCTCGTTTGATTGCGGTCTCCCCAATTGCTCTTTTGGAGCCTGTGATGGAAGCCGCTACTCAGGACGAGTAGATCCGCCGTTAACTCTGTCCTTGCCTTGGAACGCCGCAGGGTAGCTTGCCAGCCAAAGCGTCAGCCCTGCATGCAGGGAAGGCGGCTGCTTGGAATAAATCGATCTGCTGGATGAAGCCAGTAACGTCGCTAGTCAGAGCGCATCAATCCGCTGATTGCCTCTGCCTGGATCCGAGGTTCTGTGAGAAAAGCCCTTTATCCCTCCAGAGTCACTTGTCAAAACACTGTGTAGGTTTAAGGAAAATCAGCGTGTATTTTGAATGGGAACATACAGTGCTTATATACAATTAAGAGATCTTGATAACTCGGCTTGCCATTGTACAGAGCCCCGCTGGTGTCACATTTTTTTTTTATTTAAAAAGTGGCCACGCGATAACCCTTGGTGTGCACACGAGATCGCTATTTCACGTGCACACAGAGATTGCCAGAGCCATGCTTTAAATGATAAAGTTACCAACAGAGCATTAATTAAATTGATCTCTGCTGTGGCTCAGCGTGTTAATGCTACAGCTTTACAACAAGGAGGGTGTGAATTCAAATCCTTGCAGCATGTGTTTTTTTATTTTTAATCTCATTTAACTGTATATATTTTACCTTCCAAAGCAAGCACCAAAATAATGATAGTATAATGGTAACTTTATGATTTAAAGCATGGCTCTGGCAATACCTGTGTGTGCATGAAATAGCGATCTCATGCAAGCCAAACGCCAAGGGTTATCGCGTGGCCACGTTTAAAAAAAGAAAAAAAACATGACACCATAGGGGCTCCGTACCATTGTTCTTTACCCTGGCCACCCCAGACTTTCTGGCACCTGGTGGTACCGCACGAACTGCTAGACCATAGGTTAATATGGGAATTTTGGTGGGACTCTGGGATACACCCCTGCTCTCAGCGGGGGTCCGTCAGGGAAATTCTGTCTGATACCACGCTGAGGTTTGCGGGTCTGTAGGGGTTAATTGAACGGGAGGAAACTGCCCGTCACATTGGAGTTGCGTATGAGTCCGGAGTGGGGGAGGACTTGTGGGCCATTTCCAGGTCCCGAAGTCTATGTTTTGGGGAAACTCCCTGTTTGGTGCAATTTCTGGGCCAGTTTGTAAAATTATGCGGTGGGCGGGCTTTCGGGGGGGCCAAGAAAATGTTTACAAAGGGTCCAATCAATATTAAAGACAGGCTTGGTGGGGGTGATTTCAGCAATAGAGGGAGGTACTGGGATATCCAGCAGGCGGAGGAGATCCTTAGCCTGGTAAAGGTAAGTATATGCATGTGCGCAATTATTCTTGAAGACGAGAATTTTAAATGGGAAGCCCCAAGCATAATGGACCCCATTCTGTCGTAAGCGCTCTGAGATCTCTCTCTACTCTCACCTCCTCACCAGTGTGGTGAGAGACAGGTCCTGAGAAAAGGATAGCAACTTCATATTTGACCTCCTTGTCCCGTGCGGCTTTTAAAAGGGCGTCCTTCATCGTATAATAATGGAGCATGGTGACTACATCATGGGGAGCAGAGGTACGGTGCGGTCCCTGTGCAGGCCCACGGCCCTGTGAATGCGGTCCAGCAAGAGGCGCAACTGCGGGAGGTCTGGCAGGAGATGCTTAACTATGTCTAAAAATGTAGCCTCAAGCTGATCCCCCGATACTGTCTCCAGGAGTCTGAGCAAACGGACGTTGTTACACCTGGACCTGTTGGATAGATCCTCCAGGGCCTCCTCCAGAAAATGAACCCGGCCTTCTAGGGCGTGACCCCCTTGGAGAAAAGTAATTTGTGCTTGTAACTTACTGAGGAGATCCCTCCCCAGCAGCTGGATGGGACATTCGGGCATATACAAAAATTGGTGTTTAACCTGATGCCCTCCCAGACTACAAATTCGTGAATTTAAAAATGGGTATTTGAATCTTCTTCCCATTGCACCCACAATACTAGCTTCCCCACCCAACGGCGTCGCGATGGGTTAGGTAACAACAGAAAATTCTGCACCTGTAACAACCATAAATATAGTTTCACCGTGGGCTCACTGGTACCAAGTGAGATCGGGCCCGGTCTATGTCAATATGCGGTTTGTCTGGCAAAAGGACGTTCCAGCTAGTCCCACAAAGTCTCCAGCGGGCCCCTCGGTTCTCTCGTATCTGCCATTCACAACTTGCCCCAAAGGTGCATTATCCCCTTCAGTTTCACCTTCTAGGGACCTCTTTTTCGGGCAATTATATTTCCTTCTTCTTTTGCAGAAAGCACATTGTTTTTCCCCTAGCTACATCGGCTTGCCACCTCTACCTCTCATCCCTCGGCCACTACCTCTCCTTGCGGCCGGGGGCGGACAACCCATAACACCTCTTCCTCAGCCTTCTGCTAGTGCTACTGCTAACATACCGGCACTCGCTTTCATCTTCCTAGTCTCTTCCCTTTTAGATTCTAGGTCTCTGTTATTAAACACTTTATTAGCAATCTCAAGCAATTGGCTAATACTCTTCTTGTTTCTGTAATTTATTGCAAACATCTCTCAGAGTTTGGCTTACAAATGAGGTGTTAGCCATGCAGTGATTTTCCACTGCCTCTGGGTCTAACAGTCTGAATACGGTATTCTTCCATTAGCCTCTCTAGATAAGCACTTGGGGTTTTATTCGCGCCTTGCAACACCTCAGCAATCTTACCAATATTCACTGGCTTCTTGGCCCCTTCTTTTATCCCCACTAACACCGCAGCCTGGTAATGTCTGAGGCTTGTCATTCCTATGTCAGTATACGGCCACTAGGGATCTATATTGGGGTAGTGTTCAGCTGCCCACACATCTGGGTTAGCATGGTTCTGTTCGACAGCAACTCTTCCCAAATACTTGCAGGCATTTACACAAATTCTACTCCGCTCTTCCGTAGTGAAGAGGGTCAACAAAAATTGCTGACAATCGGCCCATGTGCGGTTATGTGTGGCTATGATAGACTCTATGAGGCTGGTCATGTGGGCAGGTTTCTCTGAATAGGAAGGAGTCTGTGTCTTCCAGTTAAACAAATCTGTGGTGATAAACGGGATATATGTTAACACATCAGGTCCCGGTTGACCGTTCACATTGGGGTCCAGGGGCAGCCCGTAGGGGCATCTGAAATCCTCCCTGGTGTTAATAATATCAGACCACGCTCGATTTATCATCTGCTTGAGTCACAGCTTTTAGCGCAGGAAACACAGTTTCCACACAGAAACATAGTGTAACGTTGGGAGCTTCCAGCCCTACCTGTGTGCTTGAGGGCAGCATATCTGATGCTGCTCGCTGACCAATGCCCAGTTTAAATGGAGACAGGCAGGGAGGTGGCTGCATGAGGCGTGGCTTGAGTGGGGGGCGTGGCCTGGTGAAGGTCTTTAAAAACCCTCAGTGTATTCTCAGCAGTTGCCAGATCGTGGTTATCCATACCTGAGCTCCTTGTACCTGACTGCTATATTGAATTAACCCGTTATTGACCTCTGCTTGTTTCTGACTATTCTGCCTTCTGTTGCCCTAGACCATTTTCTTGTACTACGCCACTGCTCTGATATGGACCCGGCTATTCCATTTGACCATTCTGAACTCTGTATTCCTGATTCTGGCTCGGCTGACTACTCCCTGTGTTGTTAACCCTTTCTGTCTAGCTAGTTTACTTGGCCAATTCTAAGGACCAGACAGTTAGAGATCTTTCACGGCTACTCTGTTGGTAGCTTCTGGGCTCTGTGGAGTGTGGGGTGTTAAGTACTGCGTGGTGGGATCTGGGAACCGTGACACATAGTAGGAGGGATAGGGTGAAGGGAGTGGGAGATCGTCTGGGTGGTCCGCTGGGGGCTGTGGCTTGCGCAGGGTGCAGCTCCCTCTCTGTCCCATGGCTACCATTACATGGTGGCTTTTATCATTTACACTGTACCTCCAAATGTCTATATAGAGGTACTGATCAGGATGTTCGGGGTTTCCAGTTACGTTTACATACACCTTCTGAATTAGCTTTGGGTCCATTGACCCCCTCCTCTGGCCAGGAGGGGACTAGGGCTGGCCAGTCAATTGTACACATAGCATGCAATTTCTCTTTACTCAATTTAACCCCATATTGGTGTACTGAAAACAATGCATCGAAATTGCGTAACATATACTCCAAAGGAGTCTCTCCCGACTTTCCCTTCTTACGGCGGGATGCTCCGTTACCCATTTTTAGTTCTGTTCAGATGTAATCCCACAAACAACAACAGTTATAATTTACAGTCTGGGATTTCACTCAACAGTGCTTTCATGTTTTTTACGCTTCCCCCTTTAGTGGCCACTCCAGTCGCCGTAAGACAGAACCGCATGTACTCAAGGTCCACTCTCCAGATTTGCTTCCCCGTTGCCGGGTAGGCGCAGGTTCAGTCTCAACACGCTCAGTACACACGTTACCAAATACAGTCAGCACAGAACAGTATTTCCTGTCTCTGAACTAGCAAATTCTCCTATTCTGCGACTAGCAATACACCTGCAAGTACTGTATGTCCAGGGCTACCGCCCTCTTGGACTCCCTCAATCTGCACCTACCGATGGTACACTCAGGCACACAGAATTTGAAGCTATCACTTATCCGTTACCACTCCAGCTACCAAAGACACCGGTGTGCGTGTTCGGAGCTGCCAGCTAACCAAAGGGTACTTTAGTCTAGGGCATCAGCCCAAGCAAGACTATCACCTTTCCAGATTTGTAGCCTTAAAACCCTACCCAAGCTACCAGAATTTCCACCATACCGTCAGCCAAACAAAGACACCTCTACGTGCTTGAGTGCAACAAACCAAAGGGTACACTAGCCTACTCTGGAGCTACTCCCCAAGTATGACTATCATCTTTCCAGAACCACCTGTAGTCTTGAGACTCTACTCAAGACTACCATGAGCCCCTCGCAACACTTCTAAGGGTCCGAGCATTACCAGCAGGACGGGACCTCTATGTCTCCACTTCCCCTTCAGTAGCTGCAACCAGGTACGGCCGCCTTGGCTTTCGGTGGCTAGCTCCGGACTACTGGATAGAACGTGATCAAGGTTCTCTTCCCCAACTACGGCCGGGGGCCAGGCAGACAGGTTACCTGTTCCAGACGCTGTTTCCCGTGACTCAGTGATGTCCCCGTTCCTGGGCCGGAAATCAGTTAGGGACGAGTCGAGCTCCACTTAGCAGGAACTCCTGCTTGGCACCTGTAGATGTCAGCTCACCTGCAACGGACATCCTGCTCCCGGGACCTCGCGGGCTTGCAGTCAACCACTACTGCCAAGTTGTCACCTCTGTTCCCCATCGAGCAATCCCAGACGAGACCCCAGAAATGTAACCGGCAATCTTTTAATTCATTCGAGAAAGGTAGACGCAGTGCAGACAATGACACTCTGGACTTGTGTCAATTGGCAGGAAAGGTGTCCTTTATTAGGTACCTGACTTGAGCAGGATGGACTCCAGAATCTCAAAGTTTTGGAACAAAGATACATTTCTTATACTTTGATTCGCAAAAAGTTACATCCCAGGTATGTCCCCTGACCAACTGCCCCCACCCTCCATGTCGAAGACAAAGAACATTCTGCAATTAAGTCATCAATAAACAATTTGGACACAACCATGATTTAGTAGGGAGGCAAGAGATCTGGTGTACCTTCTCACAGGGGTTGGTGGCAACTCCCACTAGGTAAGAGCGCAGCTGTGAAAACTGACTTATTTGTTCCTTCCTGGCCTATTCTCAAGGCCTGCTTGACCTTACTCATTAAATCAAGCCTTTTGGCAACTATCGGGGTTATTCAAAGCGAATCGAAAAGTCACGGCACGTTCGGTGACTTTTCGTTATCTTCAATTCGGTGCGATTTGGCCAACCCCATTTCGGCGACCCTGCGGTGTATTCAGCAAGCACCACAGGACCGTCGTAATGCAGGGAAATGTCGCCGCAAACCCGCCAAAAGCTCACTGCAAAACCCGGCGAAGGCTTACAGAAACCCACATAAACATCTGGATTAACCCCGCCGAACACGCCTTAAAAACGCGAGCAGGAGCTGATCACAGCGCAGAGCAGCCGCTGGAAAACCCAGACACCGCAGACGAAGGAGTGAGAAAAAACAAACAGTACGCTTGAAAGTTTGAAAGTGAAACGCTGTTTGCAAAGAAACTATAGAACTAAAATGTCTGAAATTTACATATAAAATTCAATGAATGATAATAAAAAGGGCTGTTACAGAAAAAAGAAAAAACGATTTAAAAAAAAAAGAAACGGAAAAAAAAGTTTGCAAACAAATCCCAAATAATTCCAAAAAGATCCTAAAAAAATCTATAAATATAGAGACTTTTTACTGCAGAATGTTATAATTAACAGTTTATTAGATATTGAATTAAAACGGGAATATTTTTAACATTGAAGCCTATGGGATTCTCCCGAATAAACCTGTTGAATGAAACCATTGAATGGCAGGGCATTTCGGCAACCTTTCACTGCTGGTTTGTGTTCTCTGAATAGACGAAGCATTGCTTCTCTATGGGGATTATTTTTTATTTATTTTTTTGAGAAAGGATTTTACCAGGAAGGTAATTTCAGCATTCGGTTACCTTTCGCCAGCAATTCGGAGCTCTTTGAATAACCCTGATTGTTTATTCTGACTTAATTCTAAGGTTTTATTGCTACACCAGATATCTTCTGGAATGTTAGAAACTAAACAGAATGATTACAAAGAGTGGTTAGTATTATTCTATATTAAAATCAGGCAAGATGGCTGCCAGGATACAAGATGGCGGCCATCTCTAGCTATTCCCCTCACAATACCTAACCTGACCCTCTAGCTGCCACGGATCAGGAGATACCGGGATCCAAAGGATCCCCCTATATCCACTTGGCAGCTAGGGGGTTAATGGGCCCACTGACATCCTCACACATATGGTGAGGATGTCATTGGGTGGGGGCTGTCCCGGTGGCTTGGCTGACATCCAAGATGTCAGCCACTCTCGGGTTTGAATCGCAATTTGGCGCAGATTGACGCGGAATGGCGATCCAGCAACAAAATAGTTAATGAGACACTGCTGAAAAGGGGAGACTCTCCCCTTTCCAGCAGTACCATTCATTTTTTTTTGTTCCTTGAACGGCTTGGGAGGGAGAGGACTCTAAAGGAGCCCATCCTCCGTTTCCTCATTTTTTTTACTGCAGGTGCTGGGGGGCGCCTGGCCATGACGTTATCACACCCCATGATGAGGTCATCGTGCCTGCAGAGCCCCCTTAAAAGGCATACATAGTACTTCCACGGTCGTTAAGGGGACTTCCCTACTGGACGTACTATGTACATCAGCGGTCAGGAAGGGGTTAACTATTTCCATATTCTGCTCTCAGTTCCTTGTCATGTGGTGTCCAATCACCTCCTGTCACGTCTCGTGCCCCTGGAGCTGCCCGGCAGCACTGTCCTCGCTGCTCGCTGACTGGGTGCCAAGTGCTATGCCGGCCCAGGGCGGTCAAGTCACTGGCCGGGGACGGGGCATGGCATAATGATGCGAAGCCACTGGATTTAAAAGCCAGTAGGCCACAATTACTCTTGCCCTGATGTAGAGTTTACTTCCCCAGCGCTTTACTGTATATTCATGACCAGGGGTGGACTGACCACTCGGTCCATTCGGGCACCGTCCGGGGGCCCAAGAATGGCGGGGTGCCCGGGGCCCGCCGCTGCACATGTGGTAATGAGGGGCCAGTCCGCCCCTGTCCACTGGTTTCCCTCAGCTCCGAACAGCCATCTCCCAGCGGCGGTGCTGCAGCGTGCCTGCTTCCCACACTTTAAAATACAATATAGGGGGCGCTGAAGTGGCAGAAGGTGGAGGGAAAGATAACACAGTGGTAAAGCAGTATGGCAGCTATGTTCTCTGTGGGCCTTTCCCAAAAAACCCAAGGACAGTAGAAATAGCAAAAAAGGAATGAGAACAGCGCCTATACAACACCTCACTCCTGTGGGAGGTTGGAAGGAACCAGAATGAAGGGGAAGGATGAATACCCAATTGAATCCCAGTTAAAAGAGGCAATAATTGACAATTAATATAATTTACCCTGTGGGTTCTTATATTCAATGCGGATAGGTGAAGATCACGGTACATGAAAGAAAAATGAAGAGACACATATATGGCACAGTATGTCTGTACATAGATATCAAATGGATGCGTGGAGGAAATACACTCACATATGGTGGAGCCTATGTAATAAAGGCTCAATATAAACACAGTGGGTCTCTTCAGGGATGACCCCGTCCCGTCTTCATATAATTCCAGGAGTTACTTGCATGGACCGTACATAGAATAAAGCAGACACAGACCATGGTACAGCATTGTAAGCCACAAATATATAGGCCAAGTGATCGCAACACTTACGTGGTAATGAGCCTGTGCGGATTCACTGGCTCTGTATATGCGCCTGGGTGTAAATAGGAATACACCAATCCCCTTTAGTTTGTTGGAAAAGACTGATAGACTCTCCACCATAAAGTAAAAAAGTGTATTTAATATACAGATAAAACCAAATAAAAGAAATAAACCAAAACGCGTTTCACTGCTTGCGCAGCTTCATCAGTTGGTGTCAAAAAGAAAATGATATTCACAGACTTAACAGGTATACATCTATAGCCATGGTAATCACATCAACAGGTGTATTGAATAATGAGACTCCACATCCGCCTTCTCTGCGTTCTAGCCTGGTTCCCAGTGCTTCCTGGATCCCTTTTCAGACGTCATATAATACTTCCTCTCCATAAGTGGGCGGGCGCATGCGCCGTGATGTCCAACCACTAATACTCCTCCTCCTGTACACAGAGAGCTGTTTCCGTCCTACTTAGCTCAGAAAACGCCATCTTTGAATGACCTTATGCCCACATAACAGCTCCACTGAGCTATATAGAGGAGATAGGCTGGATCCTTATTTGGGGTCACATTTCGGGCTCACATTCCATAAGGGCATTCAAATCCCCACCATGCGTAAATTCAAATATATATGGGAGACACAGAGAGACACACAATTAACCATATAAAACAGTGTTGACGTTTTAAATGAAAAATAAGGCGGATGCTTAATGAAAAAAATAATAATAATAATAAAAAATAATAAAAAATAAAACAGGAAAAAAACACACTATGCATACTGATACTATTACCAATACAACCAAATGATAGGTAATATATTAAAAAATGAAACAATAACCAGAAAAATCATAAAATAATTATAAAAAATTACGAACTTCAAAATCACTGTTAAGGCCAGCAGGAATAAGGGTGCCACATTCATAAATGAGCCTCATCTCTTCCTTAGCTAGGGTAAGGTCCAGATCGCCCCCCCCCTCCAACTTCTCTTAACTTTTTTGAGGATACAGAATTCTAATCCCACTGGGTCCTGTGCATGTACTTCTTTAAAATGTAAAGATAAACTATGTAGCTCATACCCTTTTCTTATGTTGCGGAGGTGTTCCCCCAGTCTAATGGATAAAGATCTTGATGTCCTTCCAATATAATATAGTCCACATGGACATGTGAGGCAATATACGACATACTTAGTGGCACAGTTATAAACACCCTTGATGTGTATAATCCTGCCACCTATAGTAACGTCATGGATTTTTCTGACCTTATAATTGTTCTTACAACCCAAACACTTCCCACATTTATAAAATCCATCCTGAACTCCTAACAAATGTACTCCCTTACCTTTTTTTCCCACAAAGGCACTGTTAACTACGATGTCTTTAATATTTCTCGCCCCCCTACAGATAAAACGGGGTCTATAGGGGATAACTTCCCGTAGGATGGGATCCTGCCTAAGAATCTCCCAATATTGGCGGACTATACCCCTAATACCCCTATTACCCACACTATAATCAAAAATAAAAGGAACCCCAAAAGGGTCCTGAGGGGTTGGGTCGTTGGGTGTTCGGTATTCAATAAGGGTACACCTCTCTACAGCCTTAACTTCTTCCACAACATTCCTAACAGTGTCCCTATCGTAACCTTTATCGACAAAAGCACTGGTTAACCTATCTGCCTGCTGTTGATATTCTTTTAACTCTGTACAATTACGTTTCATTCTGAGCATTTGTCCACGTGGAATTCCCTCAAGCCAACAAGACAAATGCCCACTATTAAGGTCAATGAAGCTATTAACGTCTGTGGCTTTAAAATGGGTACGTGTGTGCAATCTCTCCTCCTTAACATATATCTCCAAATCTAAAAATCTAAAAAAAATTATACAGAGCCAGTGAATCCGCACAGGCTCATTACCACGTAAGTGTTGCGATCACTTGGCCTATATATTTGTGGCTTACAATGCTGTACCATGGTCTGTGTCTGCTTTATTCTATGTATGGTCCATGCAAGTAACTCCTGGAATTATATGAAGACGGGACGGGGTCATCCCTGAAGAGACCCACTGTGTTTATATTGAGCCTTTATTACATAGGCTCCACCATATGTGAGTGTATTTCCTCCACGCATCCATTTGATATCTATGTACAGACATACTGTGCCATATATGTGTCTCTTCATTTTTCTTTCATGTACCGTGATCTTCACCTATCCGCATTGAATATAAGAACCCACAGGGTAAATTATATTAATTGTCAATTATTGCCTCTTTTAACTGGGATTCAATTGGGTATTCATCCTTCCCCTTCATTCTGGTTCCTTCCAACCTCCCACAGGAGTGAGGTGTTGTATAGGCGCTGTTCTCATTCCTTTTTTGCTATTTCTGCTTCCCACACTGTTTACACCAGCAGGTACGTTGCTTTGGCTCCGCCCCATCACCGATGAGCGGAGGGCAGAGGAAGAGAGGCTGGCTGGACTCCATCCTGTCTGCTGAGTCCAGCTGAAGATTGTGAATGCTGGTGAGATGAGCAACCCAGGTGGGGATCCAATTGATTTTGCTGGGGGGGGGAGGGAGGGGGAATCCAATTGATTTTGCTGGGGGGGAAGGGAGAGGGAATCCAATTGATTTTGCTGGGGGGGAAGGGAAGGGGAATCCAATTGATTTTGCTGGGGGGGGGAGGGAGGGGGAATCCAATTGATTTTGCTGGGGGGGAAGGGAGGGGGGAATCCAATTGATTTTGCTGAGGGGGAATCCAGTTGATTTTGCTGGGGGGAAGGGAGGGGGAATATGATTGATTTTGCTGGGGAGGGGGATAAAATACAATTGATATACTGGGGGGTAATAAGATGACAGTTTATTCAACCCCCAGTATATCAATTCTCAGTATGTTACAGTGAGTTTTATAGCTGTGGAGCTCTGATACGCTCATACACACTGCTCATTACTGTGGGTTTTATTGTTGTGGATTCTGTGATACGCTCATACACACCGCACATTACTGTGAGTTTTATTGCTACATACCCCTGGGGTGTAGGGGATATATGGTTGTGTGTGTAAATACATATATTTGCTTTTAAATAGGCTACTGTGAGTAAAGTGCTGTGCTGTGCCTGTGTCCTTGCCGCAGTCCGGCGTTGCCCCCTTGTCCTGCATCCAAAAGGCAGGTATTGCTCGTAGAATCGCCACATTATCTGCTGCTTGCACTCCACAAAATAAGAATGACAGCGTCTTGAGAGCATCGTGAGGTACAGGTAAGAGACTAAATATTGGTGCAGGGCAGCAAGAGGTTAAATGGGCACTCTACTTAAATTTTATCCCCTTTTTCCTCTTTGCTGCTGGCGACGTGCTGAGCACATCCTCTGGTTTCATGTTTGTTTGCAGAGGATGTGCTTGTCACGTCGCTGAAGTCCTGCAGCTCCGTGCCATATCTTTCTTCTTTCACGATGGGCTGACATCTTGCCTTCGCCTGGAGGGGGCAAAATGGATTCTCCAATTCGCCACTGGGTCCAAGTGGATTTTTCGTCACACAATTTTCAAAAAGGTTATTTTAAGGAGTTCAGAAATAAATTCTTTAGCACAATAATGTACATGTGGGTGTTGTGTTGTAGGGGGCGGGGTTTTGTATGGATGTGGGTGCGGAACAAGGGGGCCCCATGACCTCCTATTGCCCGGGGGCCCCATTAGTTTTCAGTCTGCCCCTGTTCATGACTGTTATGAACCTGGCTTTATGTGAGAACCCCGAATTGTGTACAGAAGCTGCTTTGTCTGAGAACCCCAATTTGTGTACCGATGCTGCTTTGTCTGAGAACCCTGAATTGTGTTCCGACGCTGCTTTGTCTGAGAAACCCAAATCGTATACTGATCTGATTAGTTGTAGTAACCCTGCTTCATACATCATCCTGAGTATAAGGGTGACCCGCTTTCCTGGCATCACGTTCAGTACTGTCTGGGCCGGTTTGTGTTTCTATCATGTGTCCTGTTAACCCTCACTGAGAATCGAGAATAAAAGAATCGTGTCACATATTCCGGCGCCGCAGGAGAAACAAAACCGTCGCTGGATTATTCAGATATCCATGAATCCGCCCCTCCATACCTCTCAGTCTTGCTCCTAGCCTTCAAGAGGTGCAGGTGCTACTCATCAAGAGGCCTACACTTCCCTATAAAGAGGCATGACAACATTGGACATTGCTTGCCTATCTGACTCTAAGCTGCAATAGCCTCCTCTGCTAAACCTTCCTGTAAACTTCTGTATAACCTGTTGCCGAACCTTTGCCTGAAATCCTTAGACTTTGTGTATTGCCTGCTCCTTCTGATACCTTGCTATTCCTATACTTTATTCTTGCTGTATTCTTTGCCTTCATTCACCACAGGGCCGTCGTAATGCAGGGAAAAGTCGCCGTAAACCTGATGAACACTCACCGCAAAACCGGGCGAAGGCACACCGAAACCCGCAAAAACATCTGGATTAACCCCGCCGAACACACCGGAGAAACCCAAGCAGCCGCCGATCACAGCGCAGAGCAGCCGCCGGAAAAACCCGACACCACAGACAAATGGAGTGGAAGCCAGCACTGGGCCGGCTTGCCGGTATCCGCGGGGCTGGGGAAGCTGGCCGCGTGCTTTAAAAGCACTCGGCCAGTGTTCCCCTCCGGTGGGCCGCATACACACCTAGCGATGGGTCCGGTCGCAGGGCTGGGGGCAATATCCATGAGAGCTGGGGTCAATATCCATGAGAGCTGGGGTCAATATCCATGAGAGCTGGGGGCAATATCCATGAGAGCTGGGCACAATATCCATGAGAGCTGTGAGCATATCCATGAGAGCTGTGGGCAATCGCCATGTGAGCTGGGGCAATCTCCATATCCATGTGAGCTGGGGCAAGCTACATATCCATGTGAGCTGGGGGCAAGCTACATGTGAATTGGGGCACTCTGTATATATATATCTCGGGGGGGATATATACATGTGAGCTGGGGCATTTTTATATGAGGTCTGTTCTTATTCAAAAACGTTCACATGACATAAAATAAAAGTATCGGTGAGTACTTTTAAAAAAGTATCGGTACTCGTACTCTTAATAAAGTGGTATCAGTGCATCCCTAGTAATGACCATGGGTTCCAGACTTCAGGCGGTCATTGCCAGTAAAGGATTCTCAACAAAATATTAAACATGAACATTTTATTTATGATTATATTCATTTGTCCAACTACATTTGAGCCCCGGAAAATGGGGAGACTGTATAAATAATGGTTGCAGTTCCTAAACTTTATGCTTGATATTTATGTTCAACCCCTTGAATTAAAGCTGAAAGATTGCACTTCAAATTAATTTGGATTGTTTCATTTTATTTTTTTCTGGTGGCATACAGAGCCAAAAGTATGAAAATTGTGCCTGTGTCCAAACCTATATATCAAAATGTTTAGTGATTAGAGGTATGGGACATACGTTTCTGACAGTAATCATATTAAGACCTCAATAATCAATGCAAGGACGCTAATCACCCCCCTTCTTGGATACAAAAAAGCCACAGCAGGAGATGAGGAGTGCCTTATAAACCCTCAGGCAAGATTTTCTTTTATGCAATCCTCCATAATTTGATTATACTTCTGGGATAAAGCATACACTCTACCTTTTGGAGGCTTGGTACCAGGAAGCAGATTAATGGCGCAAACCTATGGCCTGTGAGTTGGCAGTATCTCAGATTTACAGTTGTCAAAGACCTCCTTGAGGTCAACATTAGGGATGGGCTGGCGGTTCGATCCGAACATGAGTTTGAATCGAACATTGCCCGTTTGCCTGTTCGGCGAACATCGAACATTTCCGCGTGTTCGCCCACAATGGACCACAATGCACTTTTCCACTGGCCTGAAGCTCGTAATTGGCTACAGCCTTGCACCTGACCACAGGTCAGGTGCAAAACAGTTGCAAGACTATGCCAATCAGGGCTCAGAGTGATGATTGGGCAAATTTTGCCCAATCATGGGCTCACAGAGCGAAGTCCCGCAGCACACTATATAAGGCTTCCCCGCAGTCCCAGCACGTTTTTTTTGCAGGAGTGAGAGGAGATTGTTCTTTCAGTGTGTCTCACAGACGTCTAGCAGATTTCTGTGAATTGCAATCTATGTCTTCTCACTGCCAGCTATTGGGGTCTCACTTTCTTCTAGCAGATAATTATCTGGGAATTGTAATCTGTGTCTTCTCACTGCCAGCTATTGGGGGTCTCACAGATTTCTGGCAGATATCTGGGAATTGTAATCTGTGTCTTCTCACTGCCAGCTATTGGGGGTCTCACAGACTTCTAGCAGATATCTGGGAATTGTAATCTGTGTCTTCTCACTGCCAGCTATTGGGGTCTCACAGACGTCTAGCAGATATCTGGGAATTGTAATCTGTGTTTTGGCACTGCCAGCTGCTGCCAGGCTATCAGGCTGTATCACTGATTTATACTGATTTTGCAGAACAATGCTATATCTTTAATCTAATTCTAGATACGATACAATAACACAGTTTAATCAGAGTTCATCTGTTTATCTATTCAGAGTAGAATCTGGGTGTTGCCAGCTATCAGCCAGGCTGTATCACTGACGTATAGCATTGTTCTGCAAAATTTGTATATCTTTAATCTATATATCACTCCCCATGTCAGAAAGACCAAAAAGGACAGGCAGACGCTCCCAGACACAGATAAGAGGGCAAGCAGCCTCTGTGTCGTAAGGCTGTGCCCCTGGTCGTCATGGACGTGGTGCATCCTCTGCAGGGGCATGCTTGTCCTTGTTTCTAACTGGTGCTGGCCGTCTTAAGCAGCAGCAACATACAGAGGATTTGCAGGATTGGCTAACTAGGCCATCCTCATCATCCTCATCCTCTGCCAGCCAGGCCTGTAGTGGTTTACAGTCCACCTCAGCTTCCAAAACATCTAATTCAGCCTCCAGGTCCACAGCTACTCCTGCCGTAGCCTTGCTATCACACACAGAGGAGTCAGCTGAATTGTTTGACGACAGTGACGTGCTGCTTGAGGATGCGCAGCATCTCCAGTGCTCTGATTCAAACTCTGAGGTTGAGGAAGGGAGTATAATCAGCCTAGAGGGAGGGGGTGCCAGTGACACACAAATAACTGGCACTCATGTTCCCCCAGCAGCTGCAGCATATTGCGAGGTTTGCTCCAGTGACGAAGAGATAGGTTATGACAATGATGATGAGGTCACTGACTCCACCTGGGTGCCTGATCGAACAGAGGAGTCAAGGAAGGAGGAGGAGGCACAACAAAAACGAGGCAGAACGTCCTCTATGAGCAATCGTAGCCAGTCCAAGGCATCAGATGTCAGATCTGCTCAGGTGCAGAGCACTGTTGTCTCGCAGCACACGTCCAGGATCTCTGCTGTCTGGGAGTTCTTCACGACATGTGCAGCAGACTGCAGCGTTGCTATTTGTAAGCTATGTCGGAAGAGGATCAAGCATGGAAAAGACACCAGACACTTGGGTGCCACGTGCTTGAGGTGACATATGACCACCTGCCACGCATCCCGTTGGCACAACACTTGCATAGGTCCTCCTCATCTGTCTCTACCCCCACTATATGTCCTGCCATGTCATTGCCTACAACCTCCACTGACAGGGATGATGCTGCAGTAATGGGTGTACCACATCCATTCTCTGAATCTGCCAGCATCCCATCAGCTGCAGATTTATTCAGTCAGATTTCGTTGCCCCAGCTGCTGCAGCGGAAGAAAAAATATTGTCCCAACCATCCACATGCACAAAGTCTAAATGCCAGCTTGGCAAAATTACTCGCATTACAGCTGCTGCCTTTCCAGCTGGTGGACTCTGCTTCCTTCAGTGAATTTGCCGAATGTGCTGTACCACAGTGGCATGTTCCAAAACGCCATTTCTTTTCACGGAAGGCCATTCCAGCACTATACCAGCACGTGGAAGACAATGTTATGGAGTCATCAGCAAGGCAGTCAGCAGCAAGGTGCACATTACTTTAGACACGTGGTCCAGCAAGCATGGACAGGGCTGTTACATTTCCTTCACGGCACACTGGGTAACTCTGCTTGCAGCTGGGAGGGATCCAGGACGTGGCTCTGTGCTGGAGCTTGCTCATCCACCACGCCTCGAGAAAGCTGCTTATATGAGGTCTGTCTGCTCCACCACCTCTTCCTCTTCATCCTTCAATGTCTCTGGCGAAGTGGCAGTTAAACCAACGCGTGGCAGCGGCTACGCAATGGCTCAAGCAAAAACATGCCATACTGGGCTTGAGCTGGTTTGTTTAGGGGACAGGAGCCACACCGGGCCAGAAATTCTGTCAGCTCTGCAGGGGCAGGCGCAGAGATGGTTAACACCACACCAGCTTCAGCTGGGAATGGTCGTCTGTGATAATGGCAGCAACCTTCTCTCCGCCCTACGCCTGGGTAAGTTGACGCATGTACCATGCCTAGCACACATCCTAAATCTGGTGGTACAGCTTTTCCTAACCAGGTACCCAGGGCCGGCAGAGCTTCTCAGCCAGACCAGAAAAGTCTGCAGCCACTTCAGGCGGTCATTCCCAGCAAGTGTTCGCCTGGCAGAAATTCAAAGAGAATTCTACCTTCCCACAAACAGTCTGATCTGTGACATGCCCACCAGGTGGAAGTCGACATTGGCAATGCTGCACTGTCTGCACAAGCAGCAGAGGGCCATCAATGAGTACCTGTGTGAGTATGGCACAAGGACAGGTTCAGGTCAACTTGGTTCCCCCCGCAGTGGCTGATGATCAAGGATGCATGCACTGTACTGTCACTATTTGAGGAGGCAACGAGGATGGTGAGCAGGGACAGTGCATGCATCAGTGACACAATTCCTTTAGTGTTCCTGCTGGAGTGCAATCTGTGGGGAATTATAGATGTGGCACTAGAGGCAGAGCAGCGGGAGAAAGAGAAGGACTTCCCTAGCTCTCAAGGCCCCAGTCTTTACGTAGACCGCATTCCTGCGGGTCCTCAGATCAGACAGGAGGAGGATGAGGAGGAGGTGGAATATTTAAGTTGTGGGGGCATTGAAGGTGGGGATTCCTCAAGGGAGGGTTTTATGTCCCCAGAAACCCAAGGACTAGTACGTGGCTGGGAGGAGGTAGTGCACGATACGGTGATCCTCAGCGACCAGGAACACTCGGAAGCTAATGCCACCTCCAACCTATGTTGCATGGGCTCCCTTATCCTGCAAAGCCTGCTAAAGGACCCCAGGATTCGTGCTATCAAGGAGAGGGATCATTACTGGTTGGCAACCCTTCTTGATCCACGATACAAGGGTAAGGTTGCAGAGCTCATCCTGCCCTCACAGAGGGAGCACAGGATGAAACAACTTGAGGACGCTCTAAAGCGACACTTGTGTAACCCCTTTCCAGGCACTGGTAGGTTACCAAGTGATGACACAGGTGCTTCTGATGATGCGGATGATCAGAGGAAGAGAGGTGAAGGCCGGGACCGCTTGACTGATGCCTTTTTATATTTTTTTAGTCCACGATGCCCAGGGACGTCAAATGTAGGCACCCATTGCCAGCGTCTTCACCGTATGGTGCAGGAAAACCTAGGGGCAAGGGCAGACCTGGATATCTTTACACCAGATGATCCACTTACTTACTGGGTGTTGAGATTGGATCCCTGGCCAGAACTTAGCCAATATGCTATGGAGCTACTAGGTTGCCCTTCATCCAGCGTGCTTTCTGAAAGGACGTTCAGTGCCGCTGGAGGTTGTCACAGACAAAAAAGTGCGTCTGTCCACCGACTCTGTAGACCGGCTGACATTTATAAAAATTAATCATTCCTGGATCAGCAGCTATCACTCCCCTGATGCTGATGTAATTGAATAGATCGGGGATCTCTTCTGCATTCCCAAATCCTCCACCACTGCACTCTTCCACAATACCTCAGAGGGGTTACGGTGTGAAGGCACTAGCTGGCACCAAAGGCCCAATATTTGGGTGCACTGACGCGTGTACCAGATTCAAATCATTGTAATATTTGACTTCAGGGTTCACCCCTGCACTCTTCCACAATACCTCAGAGGGGTTACGGTGTGAAGTCACTAGCTGGCACCAAAGGTCCAATTTTAATGCACCTGTTGTTACTTTCATCCAAAGCCTGCATAAGTTTCACCATAATTTAGGCAAAAAATCACTAAACTTGTTCTGCGTGTCCTAAAACGTCTCCTCTTTTCATACAGGCTGCCGCCCCAAGCAGTTGTTTATGAATAGATTAAAGGAAAACCATTTACCGTCATTTGAAATGTAATTTTTTTCTTTTAAAATGTTTCTATACATCCAACAAATCCGCCACTTCACGGGCAGGTTATGAGGACCTCCTAGGCACGATATTTGAAGGAATTTTTCATTTTTATTCTTAACCCTTTCGCTGCTGAGGCTTTTCACACCTCTGTGCTGAGGTCATTTTTACCGGTTTTGCTCATCATGTTTAATCGTGTTTTGAAGGCTTATTTTAGTATATTACCCAGACATATTATATATCGTTCTTTCCGTCAGACTCGGTAGATTCATAATATGTCATTATTATATGTATACGTTATGTCATGTCTGTATATTATAACAAAAAATGAAATAAAATATGTATTTTCAATAATTTACAACGTGTAAAGTGTTTTTTTTCACATTTTAACATGCGAGCAATTGCGGTTATATTTTGTATGGAGTGCGCTTGTTAAAAATATTAGAGATGGGGTCTCGTTACATTTTTTTTGGGGGAAAATTACGCGATTTTTAACAAACGCACCGCATACAAAAATCGTTAGTGCAGCATCATTGTTCACATTATAATTGAAATGGGAGCAATATTTCTGCATTAACGAACCAAAAAAAAGAAATAAAAATGTTTATTTTTTTTTTTTATAATTTTTTTTTAAATATATTTTTATTTTTAATTTTAATTGTAATTTTTTTTTAAAAACTTTTTTCACATTCGAGTTTGGTATCGTTGGAACGGCCATGCTCTGGCCGATCCAACCATACCAAACTTTAACCCCTAGTTGCCACGGATCGGGAGATAGGAAGTTCATTGGAACTCCCTATCTCCACCGTTGGTGGCAGTTAGGGGTTAACTCTAGGACTGGCGTCATCGTGCTACGCACGATGACGCCAGTCCTCAGGGGGAGTTCCCGGAGGCTTGGCCGACATCCAAGATGTCGGCCAGCTCCGGGAAAGGATCGTGAACCGGCGCTTTTCAGCGCCGATTCGCGATCCAGCTCCCCAGGGGTTAATGCCAGGCACCATTTGGAAGGGCAGGCTGTGCCCTTCCAAATGGTGCCTGGGTTAACCCCCGCAACGCCGCCGATCGGGAGGGAGGGAGAGAGGTCCGAAGGACCTCCCCCCCTCCCTTTCAGGCGCCTCCTCCGCACATGCGGGGGGGGGGCGCCTGAATTAGGTGTCATCACGCTGCCGCGATGACACCTAATTTCAGCGGCTGCGGTTCCGGATGCTGGGCTGACATCGAGGATGTCAGCCCGCACTGGGGGGGCCAGCGATCGTCCGGAACCCGGCCAAACGCTGGCCCCAATGGGAGGACGCGCTCAGCGCGTCCTCCGCATACCAGCAGTAATGCGGAGGACGCGCTGAGCGCGTCCTCCGCATTGAAGTGGTTAACCTGTATTTCATGGAAAAATCACTGTTGCTTTAAAAACGTCTTTTTTAAAACTTTTTCTTTGTTTCCTGTCCCCAAGGGCACTACCTGGACCCCCATACACCTTTTATGGCAAATATCTTGCATATATGCCCTGTTGGAGGGCACTCTAAAAATCAAACGTTCGAGTCCCATTGACTTGCATTGAGTTCGGATTGTGTTCGAGTCCGAACTCGAACTTTTGAAATTGTTCGCGCTCAAATGCGAACCGAACACGGAGGGGGGGGGGGTGTTCGGCTCATCCCTAGCCAACATACCACTCTGGTACTAAAGGTGGACAGAGGAGGAGCAGTAGGAACATTTAGACTGCCAGTGGTGCTTACAGTCATAAGACATTGTGATCAACAGTATGGACTCCAGGATCGGATGACACCCTCAATCCAGTCTAGAACAGGATTGTGTTTCACCAGCCATAGGAAACCCAGAACCACAGGGCAAGAGGGTGAATCTATAATCCGAAATGTATTTTTGACTTATGCAGGACCACGGTAGACATGGAGACTGGTACAGAATCGTGAGTAATTTTGGACCTAGATAACGGCCTAACTGTCAGTCCTCGGAGGCTGGCTGTCAGTCCTCGGAGGCTGGCACGGCTCCGGCATAACCTCTCTGCGGTCTCGGGGTCTGCGTCTCCCCACAGCCGTTCCTCGCACCCTATGCGCGCGTGCCGCCGGCCCCAACAGCTTTAAGCTACTGCCGGCGGCGCACCGCGCGTGACGTCATCACGCCTCCACTGTGGGTCTCCCTGCATCACCTGTTGGCCAATCAGATTGCAGGGCACGATATTTAAAAGTGCTTTTTGCCTTTTCTCATTGCCCTTTCGTGGTTTTGCTTGTCTAACCCTAAGTGCTTGCTTCTTTTACCTCTGACTGACTTTCTGTGTATGACCTGGCTTCTGGATATCGACCTGTGTACCTCTATACCCTTTTGACTCGGCTTTTGAATTTTGACCTTGTGTACTGCTGTATAGGGATGAGCTGTTCGGGTTCGGACGGTTCGGGGTTCGACCCGAACTTAGCCTGTTCGAGTAGATCGCGAACACCGAACATTTCCGGGTGTTCGCCGCATGTTCGACCACAATGCATTTTCACAAACAGTACCACGCATTATTTTGGGGCTCACTAATTGCTTTAAAACATTTGTGAATTAAGGTGATCTCTGTCTCGTCACACATCCAGTACCACGCTGTATTTCGGGGCTCACTAATTTCTACAAAACATTTGTGAACTGTGACACTCTTGTCACTGGCTGCCAGCTATCAGTGTGTCTCACTGAGTTATACCAGAGTTCTTTAAATCTTTATACCAGAGTTGAATCAGAGTTCTGTATATATTAATCTACATATCACTCACCATGTCTGAAAGAACAAAAAGGACAGACAGACGCTCCCAGACACAGATAAGAGAGCAAGCAGCCCCTGTGTCGGGAGGCTGTGCCTCTGGTCGTGGTGGACGTGGTGCATCCTCTGCAGGGGCACGCTTGTCCTTTATAACTGGTGCTGGTCTTCTTAACCTGCAGCAACATAGAGAGGATTTGGTGGATTGGCTAGCCAGGCCATCCTCATCCTCCGAGTCCTCTGCCAGCCAGGCTTCTAGTGCTTTACAGTCCACCTCAGCTGCCAAAGCATCTAATGCAGCCTCCATGTCCACAGCTACTCCTGCCGTAGCCTTGCTATCACACACGGAGGAGTCAGCTGAATTGTTTGACTACAATGAGAGTGACATGCTGCTTGAGGATGCGCAGCAAGTACAGTGCTCTGATTCAATCTCTGAGGTTGAGCAAGGGAGTATAATCAACCTAGAGGAAGGGGGTGCCAGTGATGACACACAAATAACTGGCACTCATGTTGCCCCAGCAGCTGCAGCATACTGCCAAGTTGGCTCCAGTGACGAGGAGATAGGGGGTGAAGATGACAATGATGATGAGGTCACTGACTCCACCTGGGTTCCAGATCGAACTGAGGAATCAAGTGAGGAGGAGGGGGAGGAGGAGGGGGCACAGCAAACACGAGGCACAACATCCTCTGTGACCAACCGTAGCACTAGCCAGTCCAAGCCCTCACATGTCAGAGCTGTTCCGGTGCAGAGCGCTGTTGTCTCAAAGAACACATGCAGGAACTCTGCTGTCTGGGAGTTCTTTAAGAAATGTGCATCAGACCCCACCGTTGCTATTTGTAATCTATGTCAGATGAGGCTTAAGCGTGGGAAAGATACCGGAGACTTGGTACCACGTGCTTGAGGCGACATATGAACAAGTGCCACACATCCCGTTGGCGCAAAACTTTGCGTAGGTCCTCCTCCTCCTCATCTGTCTCTACCCACACTGTATGTCCTGCCATGTCATTGCCTACAACCTCCACCGTGTAAGGGAGCTGGTTCCGGGGTGACAAGTGTGAGCCCAATATGCAATGATGGGAAATAGAAAAATGTATATGAACAAAAAGGGGTTTATTAAGAGTAAGGCATAAGAGGCAGTAAACAAATATGAATAAACAATTATGTAGCTGGGTAATAAAAAAGGAAAACACTGTATAAATAATAATCAGCAATAAGAAACTAAAAAGGCAAGATGAGAGAAAGGTAGACCAAAAGTAACAAAACTAAACTACAGTAAACTATACTACTACATATAAAGAAAAAGAGTAGATTAAACTTAGAGCAGGGTTAAACCAGATATGGAGAGAAATAGGAGAAGGAAGAGAGAAGGAGATCTTTAGAAAAAAAAAATGGGAAAATAGAAACGGAAGAGTCCTTGAGGCAGAGGGTCCTGAGTATGCAGGGGGTCCTGGGTATGCAGGGGGTCCTGGATCTGTAGAGGGGTCCTGGATCTGTAAAGGGGTCCTGGATCTGTAGAGGGGTCCTGGGTCTGCAGAGTGACAGATTCAGCGGGATGCAGGGTAGCAGGCTCTGAGGATTTGGATGTAGGGCAGCAGGCTGAGGATTCTGTAGGTTGTAGGACAGCGACAACTGGAGGACCTGCGGGATGCAGGGCAGCACCTTCTGTAGATCCTGCGAGATGCAGGGCAGCAACTACTGTAGATCCTGCGGGATGCAGGGCAGCAATAATTGGAGAACCTGCAGGATGCAGGACAGCAGGCTCTGGGGATTCTGTAGGTTGTAGGGGAGCAGGATCCTTGTAGCAGGAACTATAAACAGTATGGTGGGAACCAAGACAAACCAGGTTAGAGCAAGCAGAGATTGAAGGCAGCTCCTTCCTAGTGAGAGGTTCACTAGAACAATGCAGAAGCATCTTGCTTTGGGAGTGGCCCTTTTTTATAGTGGAGAAATCATGATGTTATGGCTAGCACCTGGTTGCTGGAACAACTTGGTTCTGTAGGAGAATCACTTATTATTTCGCTGAGACACTTTGCCTTTAGTTCTTTTATGGCACCGGCGGCTAGGGACCTGACACACCGACAGGGATGATGCTACAGTAATGGATGTACCAGCAGGTCCTTCCTCACAATGTGACCTCATCCCAGTAGCTGAAGATTTACGCAGTCAGATTACGTTGCCGCAGCTGCTGCAGCGAAAGAAAAAATATAGTCCCAACCATCCCCAAGCACAGCGTCTAAATGCCAGCTTAGCAAAATTACTCGCATTGCAGCTGCTGCCTTTCCAGCTGGTGGACTCTGTTCCCTTTCGTGAATTTGCTGAATGTGCTGTACCACAGTGGCAGGTTCCAAAACGCCATTACTTTTCAGGCCATTCCAGCACGTGGAAGACAATGTTATCGAGTCATTGGGAAAGGCAGTCAGCAGCAAGGTGCATGTGACTTTAGACACGTGGTCCAGCAAGCATGGACAGGGTTGTTACATTTCCTTCACAGCACACTGGGTAACTCTGATTGCAGCTGGGAGGGATCCAAGACAGGGCTCTGTGCTGGAGCTTGTTCATCCACCACGCCTCCAGAAAGCTGCTTGTATGAGGTCTGTCTGCTCCACCACCACCACCTCTTCCTCCTCCTCCTCCTTCTGTGTCTCTGGCGAAGTGGCAGTTAAACTGACACCTGACAGGGTCTGCGCAATGGCTCAAGCAAAAAGAAGCCATACTGTGCTTGAGCTGGTTTGTTTAGGGGACAGGAGCCACACTGGGCCAGAAATTCTGTCAGCTCTGCAGGGGCAGGTGCAGAGATGGTTAACACCACACCAGCTTCAGCTGGGAATGATCGTCTGTGATAATGGCAGCAACCTTCTCTCCGCCCTACGCAAGGGTAAATTGACGCATGTACCATGCCTAGCACACGTCCTAAATCTAGTGGTACAGCGTTTCCTAACCAAGTACCCAGGGCTGGCAGAGCTTCTCAGCCAGGCCAGAAAAGTCTGCAGCCACTTCAGACGGTCATTCCCGGCAATTGTTCACCTGGCAGACATTCAAAGAGAATTCCACCTTCCCACAAACCGTCTGATCTTCCACCTGGTGGAACTCGACATTAGCAATGCTGCAGCATCTGCACAAGCAGCAGAGGGCCATCAACGAGTGAGAATGGCACAAGGACAGGTTCAGGTCAACTTATTTTATTTCCCCCGCATTGGCTGATGATCAAGAATGCATGCACTGTACTGTCACCATTTGAGGAGGCAACGAGGATGGTGAGCAGGGACAGTGCATGCATCAGCGACACAATTCCTTTAGTGTTCCTGCTGGAGCACACTCTGCGGGGAATTTTAGATGTGGCTCTAGAGGCAGAGCAGCTGGAGGAAGAGGAGGCCTTCCCTAGCTCTCAAGGCCCCAGTCTTTCTGCAGACAGCATTCCAGTGGGTCCTCCTCAGATCAGGGAGGATGAGGATGAGGAGGAGGAATATTTAAGTAGTGTGGGGATTCCTCAAGGGAGGGTTTTGTGTGCCCAGAAACACAAGGGCTAGTGCGTGGCTGGGAGGAGGAAGTACACGATACGGTCATCCTCATTGACCAGGAAGACTCGGAAGCTAATGCCACCTCCAACCTATGCTGCATGGGCTCCCTTATAATGCAAAGCCTGCTAAAGGACCCCAGGATTCGTGCTATAAAAAAGAGGGATCATTACTGGTTGGCAACCCTTCTTGATCCACGATACAAGGGTAAAGTTGCAGAGCTCATCCTGCCCGCACAGAGGGAGCACAGGATGAAAAAACTTGGACGCTCTAAAGCGACACTTGTGTAACACCTTTCCAGGCACTGGTAGGTTACCAAGTGCTGACACACGTGCTTCTGAGGCTGTGGATGATCAGAGGAATAATGGTGAAGGCCAGGGCCGCTTGACTGATGCATTTTTTTATTTTTTTAGTCCACGACGCCCAGGGACGTCAAATGTAGGCACCCATTGCCAGCGTCTTCACCATATGGTGCAGGACTACCTAGGGGCAAGGGCAGACCTGGATACCTTTCCAGCAGATGATCCACTGGCTTACTGGGTGTTGAGATTGGATCACTGGCCAGAACTTAGCCAATATGCTATGCAGCTACTAGGTTGTCCTTCATCTAGCGTGCTTTCTGAAAGGACATTCAGTGCCGCTGGAGGTTTTTGTCAAACAGGAATCCCACCGACTCTGTAGACCGGCTGACATTTATAAAAATGAATCAGTCCTGGATCAGCAGCTATCAATCCCCTGATGCTGACGTAACTGAATAGATCGGGGATTGTCACGGCGTCACACTCACCGAGGCACAGTGCGGGCAGCTGCGGTAGCGTGGCGCGTTCCGGCGGTCCTGGCGTCGGACCAAGTCCCCCTCGGAGACCCTCTTGGGGCCGGTAGTCTCCCTCGGCGTTCCCCGATGGAGGCGAGTGGCCGGGGGGCTTGGTCCGCTGCGTGGGCCCGGCGGTCCCGCCATGCTCTGGCGTCTTCCACAGCCTGTCGGGGGCGGGGCTTAGGGATAGGCGCGCGCGCGCGCCCAGGACTGGGTCTTATAGTTTCCACCACTGAACCCTTCCCAGACACAAGTGATACACCTGTTACAGAGAGCAATCCCAGAACCCTGGCAATCCCTATAAAGGTTCAGTCTGCACACATACCCTTTGCTGGATAGTTGAGTGTCTTCTAGCTGAGTGCTTTGGTTCCCTTCTTACAGAATTACTAGTTACTGACCATTGGCTTTCGTACCTGACTCCTCTACCTTCTGGCACCCCGACATTGGCTTTCGTACCTGACTCCTCTACCTTCTGGCTCCCCGACCTTGGCTTCCATACTCGATCATCCTGCTCTCTGGAATCCTGACCATTGGCATATTCAACCAACTAAGCAATCCTCATACCTCCTATCCTACACCTCCAATCTCCGCATCCCGAGGTCCAGTCTCCAACAGTACCCCAACCGTGACAGAACTATCCAGCCACATATCATGGACCCCGCGGACGTATTGGATGCCATCGCTTCCTTGACTCGTCAGGTGACAGTACTATCCCATTCAGTGCAGGACTTGCAGTTAACCCAAGCTCAAATGCAAGGACAAGTCCAAAACCTACTTCCCATCTCGTCGTCATCCCAAAATGAGGACATGATCAGTCCAGAACCCAGAATTCCGATGCCTGAACGATTCTCTGGACGTCGCGAGTCCTATAGAGGATTCCTCATGTCCTGTGAAATCCTGTTCGCACTTAACCCCCGCACCTACCAATCGGATTTTGTGCGGATCCGCACGGTTATCTCCCTCTTCTCGGATGAGGCCCAAGTCTGGGCACATAACCTCCTGCGGACCGCAGACCCGGTGTTACAATCATGGAACTCCTTTTTGTCGGCCATGAATCAATTATATGAGGACCCTCAGAGATCCGACTTTGCTCAGGCTCAAATCCGACAACTAAGACAGGGCAGAAGACCCATCGAGGACTACACAATCGAATTCCGCCGATTGGCCTCTGAGACCGGATGGAATGAAACCGCGTTGGTTAGCCAATTCCGATGGGGCCTGTCCGAGTCCGTCAAAGACGAATTGGCTCGTGGCGAAACACCCACCTCCTTGGAGCCCCTAATTCGTCTTGTTCTCCAAATCGACAGACGCATTCGTGAACGCGTACGAGAGAGAACCCTGTTTTCTCCACCCCCCGACCTCCAGCTCCGCGTATGTTGGCACCATCTCCGCTCCCGACTACGTCTACCATACCATCCACTGAAGAACCCATGCAACTCAATGTTGTTCGTCGACGGCTAACTCCTCAGGAGAATCAACATAGACGTGATAATGGCCTGTGCCTCTACTGTGGAAAAAACACCCACCTTGTCCGGGACTGTCCTGACACACCGACCAAGGGAGGTATGGCTACATGTTGTCCATCCACTATTCTGTCGACCTCCATGTCTAGTGTCCAATCCCCTCACTTATTGGTACAACTTGTCTTACAGTGGGAAGAAAAATCTATCACGGTGGAGGCCATGATTGACAGCGGAGCCAGCAATTGCTTCATTGATACTGCCTTGGTTTCTAAATTTTCCATTCCAGTATTAAATAAAGATGTACCCGTACATATACAAGTTGTCGACGGTTCTTCCCTTGGCGCAGGTCCTGTCACTAAAGAGACCATCCCTCTCTCCTCAACGTTAGGACCTTCCCATAGGGAACTATTATCCTATGACGTTATTACGTCACCTGTGTTCCCGATCATATTGGGCCTTCCCTGGCTCCGCCGCCACGACCCAATCATACGGTGGTCCTCGGGTCAGCTTTTGTTTCCCTCTCTCCATTGTCGTAAGGTATGCCTGCGTGAGATCACAACCACGTTATGCTCCATCCTGGATCTTCATAAGACTCCCTCTAATGTTACACTCCCACAGGTCTATCAGTCGTTCAAAGATGTATTTGACGAACGAGGAGTGGATGCTCTACCCCCACATCGGCCTTATGACTGTCCAATTGACCTTTTACCGGGGGCTCCAATCCCCTACGGACGACTATACCCGTTGTCAGAACCCGAACTGGTCATCCTTAAGGAATACATAGATGAAAATCTAGCAAAGGGGTTTATACGTCCCTCCACCTCACCTGCTGGGGCCGGTATTTTTTTTGTGGCAAAAAAGGATGGGGGGTTGCGCCCCTGCGTCGATTATCGTGCCCTAAATAACATAACCATTAAAAATCGTTATCCCTTACCGTTAATTTCAGAATTGATGGATCGTTTGAAAACAGCTACCATCTTCTCCAAACTGGACCTGAAGGGAGCTTACAATCTGATACGAGTAAAGGAAGGGGACGAATGGAAAACAGCCTTCCGCTCCAGATACGGGCACTTTGAATACACCGTAATGCCCTATGGGCTGTGCAATGCCCCTGCCACATTTCAATGTTTTATCAATGTCGTTTTTCGCGATATGCTGGATCAATGTGTTGTTATATATTTGGATGACATCCTTGTGTATTCCTCTACCCTAGAAGAACACCGAAAACACATGCAACAGGTACTACAGCGCCTCCGACAACATCACCTATTTGCTAAACTCGACTCGACAATGCCTATTTGAGGTCCATACCGTGGAGTTCCTGGGGTTCGTCATTCGACCCGGTACCATTGCCATGGATGACAAAAAGATACAAGCCATCAAACAGTGGCCTATACCACTCAACAGAAAACAGGTACAACGTTTCCTGGGTTTTGCCAATTTTTATCGCAAATTTATTCGCAACTTCAGTCGACTTGCCCAACCTTTAACAGCTCTTACCAAGTCTACTGTTCCCTTCCAATGGTCCACGAACGCTACCCAAGCCTTTAACGATCTCCGAGAACGGTTCTGTTCAGCACCTATCCTCTTTCACCCTAATCCGTCTTTGGCCTATTACCTGGAGGTGGACGCCTCCAATAATGCTACTGGTGCCGTCCTCTCCCAGCGTTGCCCAACCACCAATAATTTGCACCCGATAGCCTTTTTTTCCAAGAAAATGAGCCCCGCGGAGTGTAACTATGATATCGGGGATAAAGAATTACTGGCCATTAAACAAGCCTTAGAGGAATGGAGACACATCTTGGAAGGGTGTCTGCACCCCATAACAATATATACGGATCACAAGAATCTCGAGTACTTGAAGTCAGCAAAACGGCTACGTCCCAGACAGGCCAGGTGGGCCCTCTTCTTCTCTCGCTTTCAGTTTCATCTCACATTTCGTCCTGGATCACGCAACGGTAAAGCTGACGCCTTATCCCGACTACATGAGTATCATTCTGGGAGAGTTAAGACAGAAGAAACCATTCTTCAACCACATCAGTTTCTCTCAGTTACCTCACGTTTACTAAACGAGATAGCACAAACCAATGTTCCATCTCCTACGTCGACCGTACCACCTAAAGATCGTATTCTAGTACCCAAAGAGAAACAACTCCACATCTTGCAACAATGTCATGATTCCCCCCTGGCCGGGCACGCAGGAAGAACAAAAACACGAAAATTAATATCCCGTCACTTCTGGTGGTCCTCCCTATCTCGTGATGTTCGGGACTATGTCAAATCGTGTGACGTTTGTGCCAGGGCCAAAACCCTTCCACAAAAACCCTTAGGGTTATTGCAACCACTCCCTGTGCCCGAGACACCTTGGTCACATGTCACCATGGATTTTATTGTGGATCTCCCCCCTCTGCAGGACATACCTGTATCATGGTCATAGTGGATCGTTTAACCAAGCTAGCCCATTTTATTCCTTCCATGAAAATACCTACGGCCAAGGAAACCGCATCATTGTTCATAGCCCAAGTGTTCCGTCTCCACGGTATACCAACCTCCATAGTCACCGACAGAGGTACCCAATTCACGTCACATTTCTGGAAGGCTTTTTGCTCCTCGCTTCAAATATCAGTTGATCTATCCACCTCATACCATCCCCAGTCTAACGGGCAAACAGAACGAACCAATCAAACACTTGAGTCCTATTTGCGCTGTTATTCCTCTTATCAGCAAAATAACTGGTTGGAACTACTGCCGATGGCAGAGTTTTCTTACAACTCACATACACACGAATCCACCACTTTTTCTCCATTCTTTCTCACCTATGGTTACCACCCAGCCATGTTTCCGGGACTACCCTCTTACGCCTCTGTTCCCGATGCCACCACGCGCCTCCGTCTCCTAGCAGATGGTCTGGCCAAGGCCAAAGATGCCCTTCATTATTCCCAAGCCAGATACAAACGACATGCCGATCAATCCCGTGCTACCTCCCCTACATATCTCCCGGGCCAAAAAGTCTGGCTGTCCACTCGCTTTCTCCAGCTCTCCTGTCCCTCACGTAAGTTAGGTCCACGATACATCGGCCCGTTCATTGTTGTAGAACATGTCAATGCAGTTGCTGTTCGCCTTCGTCTCCCACCACGCTACTCGTTTCATCCTGTGGTCCATAGTTCCTCCTCAAACCGTGCCATGCCAACCCCTTCCCGGGCAGGTCCCGCGCACCCCCTCCTCCTGTCCTTGTTGATGGTGCCAAAGAGTACGTGGTTGGGGCCATCCTCGATTCTCGTCGGCGTCGTGGGGTGCTCGAATACCTCGTCCATTGGAAGGGCTATGGTCCTGATGAGGACTCCTGGGTCTCCTCCTCGGACGTTCACGCCCCTCGCCTTGTTCGATCGTTTCATATTTCCTTCCCTGCCAAGCCGGGTCCTCGGCGCCCCCGGAGTTTGCGCCTTGGGGGGGGGGTTCTGTCACGGCGTCACACTCACCGAGGCACAGTGCGGGCAGCTGCGGTAGCGTGGCGCGTTCCGGCGGTCCTGGCGTCGGACCAAGTCCCCTCGAGACCCTCTTGGGGCCGGTAGTCTCCCTCGGCGTTCCCCGATGGAGGCGAGTGGCCGGGGGGCTTGGTCCGCTGCGTGGGCCCGGCGGTCCCGCCATGCTCTGGCGTCTTCCGCAGCCTGTCGGGGGCGGGGCTTAGGGATAGGCGCGCGCGCGCGCCCAGGACTGGGTCTTATAGTTTCCACCACTGAACCCTTCCCAGACACAAGTGATACACCTGTTACAGAGAGCAATCCCAGAACCCTGGCAATCCCTATAAAGGTTCAGTCTGCACACATACCCTTTGCTGGATAGTTGAGTGTCTTCTAGCTGAGTGCTTTGGTTCCCTTCTTACAGAATTACTAGTTACTGACCATTGGCTTTCGTACCTGACTCCTCTACCTTCTGGCACCCCGACATTGGCTTTCGTACCTGACTCCTCTACCTTCTGGCTCCCCGACCTTGGCTTCCATACTCGATCATCCTGCTCTCTGGAATCCTGACCATTGGCATATTCAACCAACTAAGCAATCCTCATACCTCCTATCCTACACCTCCAATCTCCGCATCCCGAGGTCCAGTCTCCAACAGTACCCCAACCGTGACAGGGATGTCCTCTTCTGCATTCACAAAACCTCCAGCACTGAACTCTTCCACAATACCACAAACGGGTTACGGTGTGAAGGCACTTGCTGCCATGAAAGGCACAATATTTGGCTGCACTGACGCCTGTGCCAGATTTATATCATTTTAATTTTTTGAACCGCAGGGTCCACCCTGCACTCTTCCACAATACCACAGAGGGGTTACTGTACGATGATACTTGCTGGCCTGGCACCAAAAGCACAATATCTGGGTGCACTGACGCCTTGACCAGAATCATATCTTTGCACTATAGGACCACATGGTCCACCCCTGCACTCTTCCACAATACCACAGAGGGGTTACTGTAATATGATGGCACTTGCAGGCCTGGCACCAAAAGCACAATAGCCATTCCAGCATGTGGCAGACAATGTTATCCAGTCATTGGGAAAGGCAGTCAGCAGCAAGGTGCATGTCACTTTAGACACGTGGTCCAGCAAGCATGGACAGGGTCGTTACATTTCCTTCACGGCACACTGGGTAACTCTGATCGCAGCTGGGAGGGATCCAAGACGGGGCTCTGTGCTGGAGCTCCTCTTCCTCTTCTTCTTCCTCTCTCCCTTCTTCCTTCTTCCTTCTTCCTTCGCAATGGCTCGAGCAAAACGATGCCATACTGTGCTTGAGCTGGTTTGTTTAGGGGACAGGAGCCACACCGAGTCAGAAATTCTGTCAGCTCTGCAGGGGCAGGTGCAGAGATGGTTAACACCACGCCAGCTTGAGCTGGGAATGATCGTCTGCGATAATGGCAGCAACCTTCTCTCCGCCTTACGCAAGGGTAAATTGACGCATGTACCATGCCTAGCACACGTCCTAAATCTAGTGGTACAGCATTTCCTAACCAAGTACCCAGGGCTGCCAGAGCTTCTCATCCAGGCCAGAAAAGTCTGCAGACGGTCATTCCCAGCAAGCATTCGCCTGGCAGAAATTCAAAGAGAATTCCACCTTCCCACAAACTGTCTGATCTGTGACATGCCCACCAGGTGGAACTTGACATTAGCAATGCTGCAGTGTCTGCACAAGCAGCAGAGGGCCATTAACGAGTACCTGTGTGAGTATGGCACAAGGACAGGTTTAGGTCAACTTGTTTTTTTTTTCCCTCCCGCAGTGGCTGATGATCAAGGATGCATGCACTGTACTGTCACCATTTGAGGAGGCAACGAGGATGGTGAGCAGGGACAATGCATGCATCAGTGACACAATTCCTTTAGTGTTCCTGCTGGAGCACACTCTGCGGGGAATCATAGATGTGGCTCTAGAGGCAGAGCAGCGGGAGGAAGAGGAGGCCTTCCCTAGCTCTCAAGACCCCAGTCTTTCCGCAGACAGCATTCCAGCGGGTCCTACTCAGATCAGACAGGAGGAGGATGAGGAGGACTATTTAAGTAGTGGGGGCATTGAAGGTGGGGATTCCTCAAGGGAGGGTTTTGTGTGCCCAGAAACAGAAGGGCTTGTGCGTGGCTGGGAGGAGGAAGTGCACGATATAGTCATCCACATTGATCAGGAAGACTCGGAAGCTAATGCCACCTCCAACCTACGCTGCATGGGCTCCCTAATGATGCAAAGCCTGCTGAAGGACGCCAGGATTTGTGCTATCAAGGAGAGGGATCATTACTGGTTGGCAACCCTTCTTGATCCACGATACAAGGGGAAAGTTGCAGAGCTCACCCTGCCCGCACAGAGGGAGCACAGGATGAAAAACCTTGGACGCTCTAAAGCGACAGTTGTGTAACACCTTTCCAGGCACTGGTAGATTACCAAGTGCTGACACACATGCTTCTGAGGCTGCGGGTGATCAGAGGAATAGCGGTGAAGGCCAGGGCCGCTTGACTGATGCTTTTCTAAATTTTTTTAGTCCACGACGCCCAAGGACGTCAAATGTAGGCACCTATTGCCAGCGTCTTCACCATATGGTGCAGGACTACCTAGGGGCAAGGGCAGACCTGGATACCTTTCCAGCAGATGATCCACTGGCTTACTGGGTGTTGAGATTGGATCACTGGCCAGAACTTAGCCAATATGCTATGCAGCTACTAGGTTGCCCTTCATCTAGCGTGCTTTCCGAAAGGACGTTCAGTGCCGCTGGAGGTTTTGTCACAGACAAAAGAGTGCGTCTGTCCACCGACTCTGTAGACTGGCTGACATTTATAAAAATGAATCAGTCCTGGATCAGCAGCTATCAATCCCCTGATGCTGAAGTAATGGAATAGATAGGGGATGTCCTCTAATGCATTCACAAAACCTCCAGTACTGAACTCTTCCACAATACCACAAAAGGGTTACGGTATGAAGGCACTTGCTGCCATGAAAGGCACAATATTTGGCTGCACTGACGCCTGTGCCAGATTTATATCATTTTATTTTTTTGAACCGCAGGGTCCAACCCTGCACTCTAACACAATACCACAGAGGGGTTACTGTATGATGATACTTGCTGGCCTGGCATTAAAGGCACAATATCTGGGTGCACTGACGCCCATTACCAGATAAAAAACCTTTCAATATAGGACCACATGGTCCACCCCTGCACTCTTCCACAATACCACAGAGGGGTTAGGCTAGGGTTAGATGAGCGCATTTTCTATGGACTGTGCGTCCGTGCAGTACGGACGGACGTACTTACTGACTGACGACAAGGTAGTGGCCACACAGTAATTTTTTTTCACTGATGTATTTTTTGACTGATGTAGCAGGAAAATAAATTACAATGAAAGAACATTCTGTCCGTCAAAAATGCTGGACGTATAAATGCAGTCCGTCTGACCTTGTTGCATCACTCACACACAAAGCTATGCGGTCGTTGTGGACGTGGCGCACTCTGCACGTCCGTTCTAGCAGTATTACGTTCCTGCCTAACCTGCGTCCGTTTGCAGCGTCCATCAGCCCCCGCACTTCTGTGCGGACGTACTTCGTGTGTGGGGCTCCATTTAACACAGTTGTATGCTATCACGGACGTACTTATGTGCGGGCAAACACGGACGTTAACACTGCGTTCGTCTGACCCCAGCCTTACTGTATGATGATACTTGCTGGCCTGGCAGTCTTGCACCAAAGGCAGAATATCTGGGTGCACTGACGCCTTAACCAGATGCATATCTTTTTAATATAGGACCGCAAAGTCCACCCCTGCACTCTTCCACCATACCACAGAGGGGTTACTGTATGATGATACTTGCTGGCCTGGCATTAAAGGCACAATATCTGGGTGCACTGACGCCCATTACCAGATAAAAAAAACTTTTCAATATAGGACCACATGGTCCACCACTGCATTCTTCCACAATACTACAGAGGGGTTACTGTATGATGATACCTGCTGGCCTGGCATTAAAGGTACAATATTGTCGGATATAATCTCTGCACGTGAATACAACACGTTATATATTGGATTTATCAACCAAGCCTCCAATATGTCTATATTGGACTTACTGGACCTATCTCGGCAGTTGCCTCCAATATATCAGGGATTATTATTTCATAAGAAATCCATACGAGACACAAATATCAATCGTTTATATTTCTTAGAAATTCTCCTGAATTCTTTTAATTGTCTGTGTTTTGATTTGAAAAATACAATAATCAATAATCGGACAAAAATATATATATTTATTACGTATACTAAAATGTTTCAAATCTCATATCCTAAACAAAAATTTATAAACCACAACCCATCAGCATATAAAAACTAGCTTCACAATATATGTATCTCCGGTTAGTAACTGCATATATGATTAATATCATTTACCTTATCAGTTAGTAACTAATACACAAATGGTCAATAAACATTTCTGCTTAATACAACATGCATTTCCCAGCAAACCATGTTTAACCAGCCAGCTCTTATAGATATATATATCTCTATACTACATGGATCAACAAAAGATGAGCTAATTTAATAAGTAATAAAAACTTATTTAGTGAATCCTCCCCTAATCTTGAGAATTAAACTTCTAATCTTTTGCTTTTTATTTTGCAGTTATATAATTCTTTGCTTATTAATTATAATCACAGTAATTTCCAAATTCAATATATATTGGTATCAATCTTACAACATTTCTTTTAGGAATAAATCCTTATGTCCACTTCTTCATATATCTATCTGCAGAATAGAAATACTTAGAATTTTTGGAGTTAGCCAGTATCTGAGAAGTCTCAGTCTACGTTGCAAGAATATCTACAAATATATATAATTACATTAATTCCTTAATTTCATACATTACCTGTCCAATTTGGATTTTAATAAATCTTGGAATTTTCTATGTGATGCTTTGTTTTGGAATATGTGAAGATTATCGATATCAGATAATCAATGCATGTGAGTTAGAGATTTGGTGAGAATCCTGATTGCCTCATGTCCTGGGATCTGCTATGTGTACTGGACATCTGAATGCATTGCGGTGTGAGTCTGAATGCTGGAATCTCCGACTGATTTGCAACCAACACTGCCACTTCAATTATAGTAAATTTGACGTCACTGGCAATATTATTAATACATCAAATCTAATATTTACTATCCTCTAGAGGGCAGTATTGCACTTCTTAATTAATTCCACCATTTCTTTTTAATATTCTTATCTCGGGTCAAAAGGTCAATCTACACAAAGACCTTCTCTTCTCCCAGGCACTAGACACTGTGTCTCTATCTGTCATACCTAATTTATATCCCTACTCCCTTTTAAAATTACTTACTATCAGCTGAATTCTTTTCTGGTTAACTCAACAGAATCTATTCTTTAGTCATTTTTATTATTTACCAATTATATACTTTCTACAATATTTATTGGAGTATATATTTCCTACTGTAAATATAATAAAATATACCTTGATTATAAACATATTTTTTGTGAATATAAATCTATATTACAGAGATATTAACGCTTATTCCTATTCCCAAAAGACAAAATATCTTTTGTTTTAAAAACTTAAGACAGACCAATAAATTTAATTATGACACGTCTTAGCACTTAACTCTAGCATTATCACACAAAAACATTCTAGGTGCCTTCATGTCTGGCACTTCTTAAAAAATATAAAAGACTTCACCCAGGAATGAACTCTGTAAAAAAAAATCTCGTTCATTTCTAAACCTAGAGAAAATTGAAAGAAAAAAAAACTGTCTTTAAAAACAAAATGGCTACAGACATCCATTTTAATTTTTCCTTTCTGTAATATACCCGACAATATCTGGGTGCACTGACGCCTTAACCAGATGCATATCTTTTTAATATAGGAATGCAAGGTCCACCCCTGCACTCTTCCACAATAACACAGAGGGGTTACTGTATGATGATACTTGCTGGCCTGGCATTAAAGGCACAATATCTGGGTGCACTGACGCCCATTCCCAGATTCCTATCTTTTTAATATAGGACCGCATGGTCCACCCCTGCATTCTTCCACAATACCACAGAGGGGTTACTGTATGATAGTACTCGCATGCCTGGCACTAAAGGCACAATATCTCGGTGCACTGCCACTGACGCCTGTATCAGATTCATATCCTCAGAGGGGTTACGGTGTGACGGCACTGTTGCCGACGCTAAAAGCCCAATTTTAACCCCTTCCCGACCGCGGACGTACCATGTACGTCATTGCAGCGGGTCTCTCTTAGACCCGCTGACGTACATGGTACGTCCTGCCGTTTTTGAGCTGCTGGAAGCGATCGGATCGCTTCCAGCAGCTCAAACGCCATTGCAGGATGCCTGGGAGTCCAGGCATCCGTGCAATGGCCGTTAGAAGTGCCGGGGCACCATGTGATCGCTCCCCGGGAGCGATCTACATCCGGTTGCACCGGAGAGGTGCCCGGCACTTCTACAGAGCGCTGGAAGCGATCGGATCGCTTCCAGCTGCTCTGAGCATATTACAAGGATGCCTCGACATCGAGGCATCCTTGTAATATACTTACCTGCCGCCGGTCCGTCCGTGATCGCTCCCCCCGAGCGATCACTTCCGGTAGCGGCAGGAAGTACTGAGTGCCACGAGGTATCGTGGCACTCAGTACAAAATCGATCACTTCAGTGATCAGGTGCTCTGCTGGGTGCCTCGAGGGATCAAGGCACCCAGCAGAGTAAAAAAAAGTAAAAAAAAGTGAAAAAAAAGTAAAAAAAAGTGTGTAAAAAAAAGTGTAAAAAAAGAAATAAATAAAATAAACTGACAGGGGTAGGGTTAGGGTTAGGGTTAGGGTTAGGGTAGGGTTAGGGGTAGGGTTAGGGTTAGGGTTAGGGTTAGGGTTAGGGTTAGGGGTAGGGGTAGGGTTAGGGGTAGGGTTAGGGTGGGTTAGGGGTAGGGTTAGGGGTAGGGTTAGGGTTAGGGTAGGGTTAGGGTTAGGGTTAGGGGTAGGGTTAGGGGTAGGGTTAGGGTTAGGGTTAGGGGTAGGATTAGGGTTAGGGTTAGGGGTAGGGTTAGGGGTAGGGTTAGGGGTAGGGTTAGGGTTAGGGGTAGGGTTAGGGGTAGGGTTAGGGGTAGGGTTAGGGTTAGGGGTAGGGTTAGGGGTAGGGATAGGGTTAGGGTTAGGGTTAGGGTTCTAAGGGCAGGGTCAGGGGTAGGGTTAGGGTTCTAAGGGCAGGGTCATCTTGGGGCTGAGTGGGATGTTCCTAGCCTGCCTCATCAGAGAGGCAGGCTAGCAACATCCAATCAGAAGTTAGAAAAAATCAAAATAAAATTTCTAATTTGTCAGGTCAGGCCAATATTTTGTAAATATTGGCTCTGACCTCTGTGATTCTCCCTCCTCTCCTCACTTGTGTTTTGGTGAGCGAGAGAGAGAGATCAGATTTGACAGGTTAGAGATTTTAGTGAGATTTAGTGAGATTAGAAAAATTGAGGCAGATTTAGAGAGATTTTAGGGAGATTTAGAAGAATTGAGGCAGGTTTAGAGGGATTTAGAGAGATTTAGGTGTTTATTTGTATTTTCTTGTGAAACCCAACGGTTCTTCTAAGAACCAACAATCCGCTTATATATATATAATAATTATAAAATTTTATAATCTATTATATATAATGTCTGAGAGGGTGTACAGCGCCGAGGAGGCATATGCCATCCTGGCGTCAGAATCTGAGGCATCTGCGTCAGACTCAGACCCTCATTTCGACCCCGCTAACTGCTCAGAGGCGTCGCTAGATACATTATCTATGCTGGCTGATGTATCTAGTGATGTTTCTGATGCAGATCCTGGGTCACCACCTGCCAGCAGGAGACGCACAGCTCCAGCTGAGGAGTGGGTAGTGCCTCATCGCCAGAGGCCAGATATCCCTCCTTTCACGGCAAATCCTGGCATCAATATTGATGTTGCAGGATTTACCGCCACACAGTTTTTGCAGGTGTTTATGGGGGATGATTTGTTGGGCCACATCGTGGCCCAATCAAATCTGTATGCCCATCAGCATTGTGCTGCGAAGCCAGACTCCTACTTGGCAAGGCAGCAATGGACCCCGCTAGATGTGCCAGAATTTCTGAAATTCTGGGCACTTACTATGCTGAGGGCATCATAAAGAAGCCCTCAATTCGCTCCTGCTGGAGCAGTAGCCCCATCTGCTCTACCCCCATTTACCTCCAATCAATGTCACGTAGAAGGTATGAAAACATTTTGCGTTTCATGCACTTCAGTGACAACAGCCTGTGCTCCCTAGAGAGCATCCCCAGTTTGACAGGCACCAGACTTTTACATTTTATTCGTACATTTTTATGTTCTACAATTGGTGCTGTATTTTGCCAAAATCTTTGCACACCTATGCATGGGGGGCATGGGTGTACTCAGGAGATCTTGCAGAAAACAACCTGGAGAGTTTTCATGCAGTAACAAACAACAGTGTCTGCTAAGGCTAGGGTCAGACGAGCGTGATTTCTACGGACTGTACGTCCGTGCAGTACGGACATCGTCAGTACGGAAGACGCAGTAGTGGTCACACAGTCCGTTTTTTCACTGACATTTATTTTTTGACAGATGTAGGAGGGACAATAAATTCAATTGCAAAACATTTTGTCCGTGAAAAATGCAGGACGTATAAATGCAGTCCGTCTGACCACGTTCCATCACTCACACACAAAGCTATGCAGACGTTGCGGACGCAGCGCACTTTGTGCGGCCGTTCTAGCGGTTCTACGTTCTTGCCTGCCTTGCGTCCGTGGGCCGCGGCCGTTGTGCGTCCGCAGTTCAGTGCGGACGTACTTCGTGTGTCGGGCTCCATTGGACTTTATGTCATGCTATCACGGACGTACTTTTAGGCGCGATCACGGACGTGAACACTACGCTCGTCTGACCCTAGCCTAAATCACAGTCCAAAACTACTGTGGGCGTAAAAATCTGAAATTTGAAAAATTACCGCCACACACCTTGTTGCCAAATGTTTTGGGCTAAAACCGTTGCATCCATGGCATCAAAGCACTCCATATGCAATACCTTGGGGTGTCAACATAACAAATATAAACAATTTTCTGGCAATAATTCAAACTGGGGTATGCGGTAGACCCAAAACCAAAGATAGGCCTAGCTGAAGAAATAATCTCAATTTCAACTCTAATGACAAAGTCATAAAAATTGTATTTGAACCTTCCCAAAATCCTGGCAAACCTAGGCATGGGGGGCATGGGTGTACTCAGGAGATCTTGCAGAAAACAACCTGGAGAGTTTTCATGCAGTAACAAACAACAGTGTCTGCTAAATCACAGTCCAAAACTACTGTGGGCGTAAAAATCTGAAAAATTGAAAAATTACCGCCACACACCTTCTCAAATGTTTTGGGCTAAAACCGTTGCATCCATGGCATCAAAGCACTCCATATGCAATACCTTGGGGTGTCAACATAACAAATATAAACAATTTTCTGGCAATAATTCAAACTGGGGTATGCGGTAGACCCAAAACCAAAGCTAGGCCTAGCTGAAGAAATAATCTCAATTTCAACTCCAATGACAAAGTCATAAAAATTGTATTTGAACCTTCCCAAAATCCTGGCAAACCTATGCATGGGGGGCATGGGTGTACTCAGGAGACCTTGCAGAAAACAACCTGGAGAGTTTTCATGCAGTAAAAAACAACAGTGTCTCCTAAATCACAGTCCAAAACTGATGTGGGTGTGAAAATGAAAAATGACCACCAACAGTATCTAATTTGTTTGGAGCAAACGGATGCATCCATAGCATAAAAACACTCCATTTATAATACTTTGGGGTGTTAGCTTACCAAATATATGCACGTTCATAAAACTGGGGTATGTAAAAGGCCCCTAAAAAGAAGATAAGCAAAGAAGATACTGTATGTCAAATTAGAAAATTGACAAGCACATGTCAAAGATTGGCGTAGCACCCCAAAAACAACAGAACAAATCTATATATGGTGGTATCAATTACTCAGAAGATGTTGCTGAACATATTTTGGGGTGTTTTTTGGCAGTAACCCATAACTGGATTTGACAATTCATGCCTAAAGTACAATGTGTGTGAAAAAATAACACAAAAAGTGACTACCTGAAAGATTGACAAAGAGCTAGTGCATGGAAAGTGTTAAAATACAACTCTTTGAAGCACCCTAGGGTGTGCCCTTTCTAAAAATATATGGTTTGATGGGGGTAAATTACTTTGGCCGGCTTCAAAAATGTCCCAAATAGGACATGGGTGCATGATGACGAAATGTGAAAATTCCAAGTTGGAAAACTGAAATGCGCACCCCCCAAATAAGGCCTTTTAGCCCCCAAATGACCCGACATACCTATACATGGGTGGTATCAATTTACTCAGAAGATGTTGCTGAACATATTTTGGGGTGTTTTTTGGCAGTAACCCATAACTGGATTTGACAATTCATGCCTAAAGTACAATGTGTGTGAAAAAATAACACAAAAAGTGACTACCTGAAAGATTGACAAAGAGCTAGTGCATGGAAAGTGTTAAAATACAACTCTTTGAAGCACCCTAGGGTGTGCCCTTTCTAAAAATATATGGTTTGATGGGGAAATTACTTTGGCCGGCTTCAAAAATGTCCCAAATAGGACATGGGTGCATGATGACGAAATGTGAAAATTCCAAGTTGGAAAACTGAAATGCGCACCCCCAAATAAGGCCTTTTAGCCCCCAATGACCCGACATACCTATACATGGGTGGTATCAATTTACTCAGAAGATGTTGCTGAACATATTTTGGGGTGTTTTTTGGCAGTAACCCATAACTGGATTTGACAATTCATGCCTAAAGTACAATGTGTGTGAAAAAATAACACAAAAAGTGACTACCTGAAAGATTGACAAAGAGCTAGTGCATGGAAAGTGTTAAAATACAACTCTTTGAAGCACCCTAGGGTGTGCCTTTCTAAAAATATATGGTTTGATGGGGGTAAATTACTTTGGCCGGCTTCAAAAATGTCCCAAATAGGACATGGGTGCATGATGACGAAATGTGAAAATTCCAAGTTGGAAAACTGAAATGCGCACCCCCCAAATAAGCCTTTTAGCCCCCAAATGACCCGACATACCTATACATGGGTGGTATCAATTTACTCAGAAGATGTTGCTGAACATATTTTGGGGTGTTTTTTGGCAGTAACCCATAACTGGATTTGACAATTCATGCCTAAAGTACAATGTGTGTGAAAAAATAACACAAAAAGTGACTACCTGAAAGTTTGACAAAGAGCTAGTGCATGGAAAGTGTTAAAATACAACTCTTTGAAGCACCCTAGGGTGTGCCCTTTCTAAAAATATATGGTTTGATGGGGGTAAATTACTTTGGCCGGCTTCAAAAATGTCCCAAATAGGACATGGGTGCATGATGACGAAATGTGAAAATTCCAAGTTGGAAAACTGAAATGCGCACCCCCCAAATAAGGCCTTTTAGCCCCCAAATGACCCGACATACCTATACATGGGTGGTATCAATTTACTCAGAAGATGTTGCTGAACATATTTTGGGGTGTTTTTTGGCAGTAACCCATAACTGGATTTGACAATTCATGCCTAAAGTACAATGTGTGTGAAAAAATAACACAAAAAGTGACTACCTGAAAGATTGACAAAGAGCTAGTGCATGGAAAGTGTTAAAATACAACTCTTTGAAGCACCCTAGGGTGTGCCCTTTCTAAAAATATATGGTTTGATGGGGGTAAATTACTTTGGCCGGCTTCAAAAATGTCCCAAATAGGACATGGGTGCATGATGACGAAATGTGAAAATTCCAAGTTGGAAAACTGAAATGCGCACCCCCCAAATAAGGCCTTTTAGCCCCCAAATGACCCGACATACCTATACATGGGTGGTATCAATTTACTCAGAAGATGTTGCTGAACATATTTTGGGGTGTTTTTTGGCAGTAACCCATAACTGGATTTGACAATTCATGCCTAAAGTACAATGTGTGTGAAAAAATAACACAAAAAGTGACTACCTGAAAGATTGACAAAGAGCTAGTGCATGGAAAGTGTTAAAATACAACTCTTTGAAGCACCCTAGGGTGTGCCCTTTCTAAAAATATATGGTTTGATGGGGGTAAATTACTTTGGCCGGCTTCAAAAATGTCCCAAATAGGACATGGGTGCATGATGACGAAATGTGAAAATTCCAAGTTGGAAAACTGAAATGCGCACCCCCCAAATAAGGCCTTTTAGCCCCCAAATGACCCGACATACCTATACATGGGTGGTATCAATTTACTCAGAAGATGTTGCTGAACATATTTTGGGGTGTTTTTTGGCAGTAACCCATAACTGGATTTGACAATTCATGCCTAAAGTACAATGTGTGTGAAAAAATAACACAAAAAGTGACTACCTGAAAGATTGACAAAGAGCTAGTGCATGGAAAGTGTTAAAATACAACTCTTTGAAGCACCCTAGGGTGTGCCCTTTCTAAAAATATATGGTTTGATGGGGGTAAATTACTTTGGCCGGCTTCAAAAATGTCCCAAATAGGACATGGGTGCATGATGACGAAATGTGAAAATTCCAAGTTGGAAAACTGAAATGCGCACCCCCAAATAAGGCCTTTTAGCCCCCAAATGACCCGACATACCTATACATGGGTGGTATCAATTTACTCAGAAGATGTTGCTGAACATATTTTGGGGTGTTTTTTGGCAGTAACCCATAACTGGATTTGACAATTCATGCCTAAAGTACAATGTGTGTGAAAAAATAACACAAAAAGTGACTACCTGAAAGATTGACAAAGAGCTAGTGCATGGAAAGTGTTAAAATACAACTCTTTGAAGCACCCTAGGGTGTGCCCTTTCTAAAAATATATGGTTTGATGGGGGTAAATTACTTTGGCCGGCTTCAAAAATGTCCCAAATAGGACATGGGTGCATGATGACGAAATGTGAAAATTCCAAGTTGGAAAACTGAAATGTGCACCCCCCAAATAAGGCCTTTTAGCCCCCAAATGACCCGACATACCTATACTTGGGTGGTATCAATTTACTCAGAAGATGTTGCTGAACATATTTTGGGGTGCTTTTTGGCAGTAAACCTTAAAGTTCACAGTACATGTATTCTTAAATTGCGTTCAAAAAAAAAATCACCAAAATTTTTTTTTTTTCAAACTTTGGCATAGATTTGTGGTAAAATGGTTTGCATGGAAAGAGTCAAAATACCCCAAGTTTAATACCTTGATTTGTGTACTTTTAAAAAAATATGTATATGTGGAGGGTTATTCAGGAATTAGTGACAGATATCAGTGTTACAATGTCACTAGCACTAGTTTTGAAAATAAACTCTTTGGAAATGGCAAAGTGCTACTTGCACTTATTGTTGCATAAAATAAGGAAAAAAGCGAGGAATATGTAAACATTGGGTATTGCTAAACTCAGTACTAAATTTAGAAACTACTAAGGAATAAAAAAATTTTGACGGTTGTTGATACATAAGAAATTTTGGGGGTCAAAGTTCGAAAAAGTGGTGTTTTTTCAATTTTTGTGTCATATTTCACAATATTTTTTATAGTAAATTATATGAAATGATGAAAAAAATGGTATCTTTATAAAGTCCATTTAGTGACGAGAAAAACAGTGTAAAATATGTGTGGGTTACATAAACGAGTAAGAGGAAAATTTGACGTAAACACTAAGAGCGCAGAAACGTAAAAACAGCTGCGGTCACGAACGGACGGATTTGTGTAAAACCGCCCGGTCACTAAGGGGTTAAAGCACCTATTGTTACTTTCATCCAAAGCCTGCATAAGTTTCACAATAATTTAGCCAAAAAAATAACTAAACTTTTTCTGCGCGTCCTAAAATGTCTTTTCATACAGGCTACCGCCCCAAGCAGTTGTTTATGGATAGATTAAAGGAAAAGCATTTACCGTCATATGAAACGTCATTTTTTTTGTTTTTAAGTGTTTCTATACATCCTAGAAATCCGCCACTTCACGGGCAGGTTATGGGGACCTCCTAGGCATGATATTTGAAGGAATTTTTGGTTTTTATTTTTAACCCTTATTTCATGGAAAACTCACTGTCCCTTTAAAAACGTTTTTTGTTTAACTTTTTGTCCTTGTTTCCTGTCCCCCAGGGCACTACCCGGACCCCCCTACACCTTTTATGGCAAATATGTAGCATATATGCCCTCTTGGAGGGCACTCTAAAAAACCTAATTTTCAGCCCCATTGACTTGCATGGGGTTCGGGTTCGGTCCTGAACAAATGGGAAGTTCGGGTTCGGCCTCGAACCGAACTTGGGGAGTGTTCAGCTCATCCCTACTGCTGTATTCCTACGACCTAGGATTGTGTTAGACCCCTCTGGTACTCCGTACTTTCCTGTCTCTATACCAGCCACTCTAAGGACTGGTTACTGTCCTCCTTGCCTACTATCCCTGCCTTATAGGTTCACCTTTCGCGATTGCGAAACCCAGCCACCTCAAGGACTGGTATCGCAACTAAGTTTAGAGTCTCCTATTATTACGTATAGGGCTGACTGTAGCAACCCTTGGATACGTGTGCCTGCCTGACATCATGAAAGGGCCATGGACCTAGCAGGGACTGTTCAGCAACTCTCTGGTTTAGAGAGTTGTTTGGAGGATCAAGATCATCGACTTTATCAATGGTACCGGCTGGGTGGAGTAGAGGTAACGTCACTGCTCTGCATGAAGAGAGCCTGTGGAGTCATGGGTTCGATCCCAGTGAGCAACCTCTCCAGTAAGTGTCCTTGGCAAGACACCTAACGGTACATACTCGCCACCCAGGACATACTTGAAAACGAGAGAAATCTCAATGTATCCTTCCTGGTAAAATCCTTTCACAAAAAAAAATTCGCCCAGGCCCTCTTTCAGGCACCACCAAGAGAGTTATCTCCTCCCTCTGAGCCTATGCAACTAGACCATACTAGGCTTACAGAGGAAGAGAGAACAAGGCGTCTTCGTGAGGGATTGTGCCTGTATTGTGGTTTAAAAGGACATTTACGACTTCAATGTCCCACTCGCCCTAGAATGCATGATAAGTCGGAAAACTACTGCACCTAAGGCAACTGAGGAGACAGGCCTTGGGTGTGACGTGCATGTCTCCTGTCAAAGACACTAAACTTTTGTTACCAGTATCCGTGGCTTGGGAGAGCAAGACCACGCTTACTACCGCTCTTGTTGATTCTGGGGCTGCTGGTAATTTTATCGATGTTGAACACGCTTCTTCCATTTCTCTCCCTCTGCTTGTAAGAGAGACACCCTTAGCCGTCGAAGCCATAGACGGTAGGCCGTTATCCTGCCCTAGGATTACTCACGATACGGTTAAAGTGGTTCTTACCACTGGTCTCTTACATAAAGAAGAGATCATATTTCAGGTTATCCGTTCACCTTCCAATCCTTTTGTGCTTGGTTTCCCTTGGTTGGTGGAACATAATCCTGTTATTGATTGGGCTAAGGGAGAGATACTATCTTGGAGTCCTACTTGTTTTGGGACATGTTTAATACCCATTCAACATATTGGTGCCCTGAACACACCTACAGCTCTCCCATTGTCTACAGAGGTTCCTGACCGGTATGCCGACCTCAGGGCTGTATTTGATAAAAGAGAGGCAGAGAAACTACCTCCACATAGACCGTATGATTGCGCCATAGATATTGATCCAGGTACCATGCCTCCTCGAGGCAAAGTAATATACAATATTATGTATATATTATTAGTATACAATATCCTCTATCCATAAAAGAGAACCAAATCATGGAGGAGTACATAAAAGAGAATTTGGAGAGAGGTTTTATCAGACGTTCCTCTTCTCCAGCAGGGGCTGGGTTCTTTTTTGTGTCTAAAAAAGAGGGAGATTTACACCCGTGTATTGATTTATAGGGGGCTTAACAAGATCACCATCAAGAATGTGTACCCTTTCCCTCTTATATCAGAACTGTTCGACAGGTTAAGGGGATCAGCAGTATACACAAAACTCGATTTGAGAGGGGCTTACAACCTGATACGTATAAAAGATGGGCATGAGTGGAAAACAGCATTTAACACCAGGAGTGGGCATTATGAATATCTTTCAGTCTTTCAGTCTTTCACCCTTTCAGTCTTTGTAATGCTCCAGCTGTATTCCAAGATTTTTTGCAATTCTTTGTTATAGTATACCTAGACGATATACTGATTTACTCTACCGATCTGAAAACCCACCATGAACATGTCTGACAGGTATTAGCAAAATTACTAGACAACGGTCTTTATTGCAAACTGGAGAAGTGTTTATTCGACATTACCACTGTAAAATTTCTTGGTACATTATCACTCCAGAAGGTTTTGAGATATAACTCTTCAACTCTTGCCATCAGATGGTCAAGAAGTGGCCGCAACTTGTACAGTCGGTCGTGATCTGGGTGGTCACGGGGCAAAGCCTTTGCATTATCATTATAATGCAAATACCGCAGGAGCAATAAATATCTGTCCCTGCTCATAGTAGCAGGGAAGATAGGGGTGGTTTGGGTACTCTTTTTTGACCAGTATGAGGCTATGCTGGGTTTTTGCACAATCCCCATCTGCAGAGTGAGGCCCCAGAACTTACTCATCTCTGGCAAACTGGTCAGGGTCCATTTACGCACCCTCGCACTTGGCAACAATTCTGCCCCTAGACCTTGAAAATATTGTTCAGCATACAGATTGCTCTGCTGAACAGTAAATTCCAAGAACCCATCATCTATATATAGTTGAAAAAAGTTGATGGGTTCAAAATTAGTGGTGTCCACTAGTATACCAGGATTGCCAGAAAATTGTGGCAATTCTGGCTGGACCATATTAGGGGAGGTCCAGTCAGATCCTGGTTCAGGCATCACCACAGCCTGTGTTGCATATACCCCTGCAATAGGCCGTTGGGCCGGTGCAGGATCAGGTAGTGCAACTACAGACCGTGCGGTCCCTGCACTACCACGGGAGCACCCTGGTAACTCCGTGCGGCCACGCCGTGGCTCATCACGTAGTTCTTCGTCGCTGGAACCGTCACTATCTGATGATGCTCCAGGGACAAAGTCACTGCCTGAATCTTCAAAAGATTCATCAGCGCTGGGATCAGAGTCTGACATCATAAGGATGTCAGCTGCTTCCTCAGCGCTTAGAAACCTTTTAGCCATAATTTGCTTTCTGAAAATGTATTATCAAAAGAAAATTACGCCGTTTGATAGTATCTATATATATATGTGCGTATGTGTGTGTGTGTATATATATATATATATATATATAGAGAGAATATATAAGCGTGTGTGTGTGCGTGCGCGTGCGTGCGCGCGCGCGTAAATATGTATATATATGTGTGTGTGCGTATATATGTATATATATATATATATATATATGTGTGTGTGTGTATATATATATATATATTATATATGTGTGTATTAGCAATTTATCACCTATTTTATGGAGACAGCCTCTGCGACACTGTAACACCTTGCAATCCACATGCAGACTGAGGATACAAATGTAAAATTATCAAGATTTGAAAAATTCATCCCCCGTGATTGGCTGGAGGGTCAATCGCTAGGTTACGGGGTCATTTTAGGGTTATATTTGTATCCTCAGCGGCCATGTTGGAGATGGCAGTGACAATTGTGACAGCTAAGTGATCATTGTTACTACAGTGATCACAGCTGTAACAATAAAATGTGAAATAAAATAATAAAAAGGGGATTGTAATTTTATTAAATGTGGGGTTGGGGCCTCTGGGCAGTTTTGATTTTTTTTACTACCCTTAGAGACCCTGTGTGTGGTGTTTTTTACTTTCTGTTTTTTTTAAAATATTTTTTTTACATTTTATACTATAATGAGGCACACCGTTGGAAAGCTCAGGCTTTGGGCTTTCCATCGGTGCCTCATTTATCTCTGCAGCCCTTACCGATGAGGAGATATATAGAGAGAATATATAAGCGTGTGTGTGTGCGTGCGCGTGCGTGCGCGCGCGCGTAAATATGTATATATATGTGTGTGTGCGTATATATGTATATATATATATATATATATGTGGTGTGTGTATATATATATATATATATATATATGTGTGTATTAGCAATTTATCACCTATTTTATGGAGACAGCCTCTGCGACACTGTAACACCTTGCAATCCACATGCAGACTGAGGATACAAATGTAAAATTATCAAGATTTGAAAAATTCATCCCCCGTGATTGGCTGGAGGGTCAATCGCTAGGTTACGGGGTCATTTTAGGGTTATATTTGTATCCTCAGCGGCCATGTTGGAGATGGCAGTGACAATTGTGACAGCTAAGTGATCATTGTTACTACAGTGATCACAGCTGTAACAATAAAATGTGAAATAAAATAATAAAAAGGGGATTGTAATTTTATTAAATGTGGGGTTTGGGGGCCTCTGGGCAGTTTTGATTTTTTTTACTACCCTTAGAGACCCTGTGTGTGGTGTTTTTTACTTTCTGTTTTTTTTAAAATATTTTTTTTACATTTTATACTATAATGAGGCACACCGTTGGAAAGCTCAGGCTTTGGGCTTTCCATCGGTGCCTCATTTATCTCTGCAGCCCTTACCGATGAGGAGATAGAGCGGTCCTAAGGACCTCTCCCCCCTCCTCCTAAGGGCTGTCTATGCGGCCGCTGAAAGTGACGTCATCACGCCAGGCGTGATGACATCACCGTGACTCCCATGATCCCACAGTGAGGGCCGACATCCCGGATGTCGGTTCCTCACTGTTTGCCGCCGGGGTTCTCCGCCACACCACCGCTTCGCTGCCGGGAGGACAGGACACGCTGAGCGTGTCCTCCGCACAGCAGCAGGACCTTCCTGGACGCGCTCAGCGCGTCCGTAGCAGCGAAGTGGTTAACAGGTACATGCGGGTCATTCCTCCTCCTCCACCTGTTCAAGTTGATGGAGAGACGGAGTATGAGGTTAGGAAAGTTCTGGATTCTAGGCTGTTCAGGGGTGCGCTGCAGTACTTGGTCGACTGGGTGGGTTATGGTCCGGAGGACCGGTCCTGGATTCCGGCTTCCAACATGTCTGCCTCTAGGTTGGTCAGGGCGTTCCATGCCTTGCACCCTGATCGCCCTGGTGGTCGTCCTGCCACTCGCCCTGGTGGTCGTCCTTCCACTCGCCCCGGTGGTCGTCCTGCCACTTGTCCTGTTGGTCGTCCGGTGGCCTCCCGTGGAGAGGGGGGTACTGTAACGTTAGGGGCTTCCAGCCTCTCCAGTGTGCTTGAAGGCAGCATGTCTGATGCTGCTCGCTGACCAACACCCGGTTTAAATAGAGACAGGCAGGGAGGTGGCTGCATGAGGCACGGCTTGAGAGGGGGGCGCGGTCTGGTGAAGGTCTTTAAAAACCCACAATTCCTTCTAAGCAGTGCCAGATCGTGGTTATCCATACCTGAGCTCCCTGTACCTGAATTCTCTTGTGATTTAACCGGTTATTGACCTCTGCTAGTTTTCTGACCATTCTGCCTTCCGTTGCCCTAGACTATTTTCCTTGTACTACGCTTCTGCACTGATATCGACCCGGCTATTCCATTTTGACTATTCTATTCTCTGTATTCCTGACTCTGGCTCGTCTGACTAACCCCGTGTCATCATCAATAGAATCAGTGCTTAAATAAGTGTAGCTCTCACCTTCTAACAAACTAAGCACTTCTTCATTGATGTTGTCCACATCACAATTTTTGGGGCATAAAATTGCAGTTTTCTCAAACGTTGAAATATCATCAGGGTGTAAATGGTCACCATAAATTTCCTTGACAATGGAGTTTTTGCAGATCATTTTAGGTGGTATCTGAAAAATATCTTGCTGGAAGCCATGTTCGTTTGTGAGTTTTCCATCGCCAAGTTTTATTAGCCAAGAGCTGAACTCTGGATCCACAGATCTTACATTTGTTTGCAGCTTTATGATCTTAAATTTATCCCATAGTGTATTGAATTTAATGCTGGATTCAACGATTGCTGATCGACTGCCATGTGCCACAACAGGTAGAGTTTGTCGGAAATCGCCTCCGAGGATAATTGTTTTACCGCCAAAGGGTTTGTTGTTTTTCATGAGCTCTTGCAGTAGTTTGTCAACGCATCTGAGAGCATCACTTGGAGCCATGGTTGATTCATCCCAAATTATAATTTTTGTTTTTCTAAGGATTGTGGCATCATTAGATGTTTGCCTCATGGAAGATGTTGAAGTGTCCAACAAAGGAACAGGCAGTTTAAATTGTGAGTGATATGTGCGTCCACCCTCTAGCAAATTAGCAGCAATTCCAGTAGAAGCAACAGCTAATGCTACCTCTTTGTTTCCTCTAAATGAATGCACTAAAGTTTGGTATAGGTATGTTTTGCCACGACCTCCAGGACCATCGAGAAAGTAACACCTTTGGGGTAATGTATCGTTTTGGGTGGCAGAAAGAATGTCTTCAAAAGTTTCTCTTTGTAGATCATTTAAAGCCGCCTGCATTTGTACTCCTATGTGACTTTCAAGAACTGCATCATAGATGTCTGTTGTTTTGACGGTTTTGACGGTAGGCGTTGGTAAACCGAAATCCTGACATTTTTTCCCGTTAACAATTAAAATGTCTTGAATGTCTAATAGAGCATTATTGAGACATGGTTGGCAGTCTGGTGTGTGGCCAGGGTGTCTTGATAAGTCTTCAATGAGTTGTTTATATTTTTCAAATAGTTGTTTTGCATTTGGTGGAGATGCAAGGGCACAAATGTTGGCAAAAAGCTCGAAGCAGTTGAGGCATCATCTCACTTGAAGCTTTGTGAAGAGTCAAGTCCCATAATTCTTCATCCTGAAAAAGACCGAGTCTTTGAGCAGCTTCTTTGAATGTTGGAAATTGCACACCACCAACTGTTCGGATATGTTCAAATGAGGTGGCTCCTTTAACATGGAGTAAAAGTAATCTCAAGCAAAATCTCTCCACATCCGAATTTATGTTAACAGAGTACATTCGCCCAATAGTGTTATTTTCTCGATGTCTCAATCTTCTTTCCCATGTGGTATTTTTCCGTTGAAATACAAAATGTTGTGGAATATCAGTATACAGGAATTCGCAGGCAGCCACATCTTCTCTGTTTAAGGTAAACCAAGCTGTCAATGTTGTGTCTCTTGATTGGGTTCTTTCTATAGCGTTCCTGATGTTATCTTCATTAAAATATACCGACTGTTCGCCAGGAAGATGGATTTGTAAGCGCACAATGGTATGTGTTTGATGGTGCATTTTAAAACCAAGAAGGCGCCATGCTGCTTCTGGAGCTGTCACATATCTAGAATCCATGAAGGAGGTGATCTCGTTATGATGGAGCGTTGCATGTTCTTTGATGGCAATATTTGCACAGTCATGTCCTTTATAGATGTATTTGAATAAGTACTTTACACTTTTTATAGAAGCGCAGCTCTCAACATTTATATGGCAGTTGTATTTTAAAGCTAATAATGGGTTGTATGGCACAACCCAAGAGTTATTGATTATTTTTCCATTTACTTCAATTGAAGCAGCTGTTTGTGTTCTCCGGTACAGTGGATAGCCGTCCATGTTTGGCAAAGTTTGGTCTTGGTATGGTTTTGGGAAGTTTTTTGAGCAAACACCATCAGCCATGCATGGCGAATTAATGTTATGAGGCCCACATGGTCCATGTATCATGTGTTTGATGACTATTGCATGTAATCGGGGTTGTGCGTGAATGTCGGGGATTTCTGCTGAAATGAACCTATCAATATCAGCATCTTTAAGCTTATCTTGAGGTGATAATATGAGTAAAATATGTGCATGAGGTAATACATGTTTTTGAAACTCTATTACATGAATTTTAGCAACAGGTTTACCTAACACATGTTTGTTTGTGATGTCGTATAGTAGTTCTTTTAGCTTTAAGTTGAAAACTTTGGCAAACAAATCAGGGCGGTATTCCACTGCTTGACCTTCTGTAATATTTTCTAAAATTTCTGGCCATTTTGGGTTGCATGTTATTGTTATGAAGAAGTCCGGCTTCCCATACTTTCGCACAATAGCCACGGCATCTTGGTAGTTTTGCAGCATGTTTCTGGGACTACCCTGGAATGTTGATGGAAGTATTACTGCTTTTCCTGGTATCAAGCCCGGTTCTTCGGCAGCATTTTGTAGATGGTCCATGAGACCTGTGTATTTTTCAACTCGTAATTTGGACTGATTTTGTCATACATAGTTTAGACGGTTACCTTCGGTCTTAACATATGCGTCTACAAAGTACTGTTGAGTTAATTTGTCTGCATTTAAAAATGGGTTGAAATCTTTTCGGATGGAAAGCATGTAGCCATAAAATTGCATTTGAGTGACCCTTTCTCTTGCCTTTGCAGAGGAATGACTGCGTATGTTTTTTACAGTAGTAGGGGTGTAGTTAAGTTTAATGTGAGGTGACCAACTTTGGTCCCCAAATGGAAATAAAAGTGGATAAAGCATCGGCTCTAAGTTTGGATCTAAAATGCTTATCCTTTCTGTTTTTCTGTCTGCGTTTTGAGTTCGAACAAATGAATAATAAGATCTCTTTCGAGAGGAGGTTCTCCATCATCATTTTGAAAAATAATAGCTACTTCATTACTGCGAGGTGCATTGTATCTGCGTTGATCGTCCGTGCGATCTTGTACTATCGCCATGGTGACAGTTGGTGGTATATAGTGCCATTTTGTATAGCCTCCTGTAAGGTTTCTTGTTCTACCTCATATAGCATTTTACAGGCTTCTGCAAATGGATTGTTTTTATCCATAAAAGAGCTCAGGGTTGCATTTAGAATTTTCATTAATCATGAGGCGTTGTTTTGCGGCCTCATCGGGATCAAGGATATATAGTTGTGCAAATTTTCGGTTATCCTCATTGTGCGGATGAAGAGATGCAGTTCGGTGATAAATCTGGCCATTAATTCTAAAGCAGTAAGGTCCATAACCAGGAGGAGGAGTAATGTTTGCCCCCATGGAAGCAAATGCTAATGAACTGTTGATAGATCGAATGTTTTGTTTGAAATTTTTGGAATGCTTATGAACGCCTGTCATTAGACTTTCTATCAAAGGAGAAACTTCAATGGGCTCCATGTATACTTTTCCTTTGCCGCAGCATTGATTGAATAGTCTATCTGATGGCTGCTGTGTATTAAAATGTAGGGCATTGCAGTTGGTGCACAGAACATTGAGTTTTCCACAATAATGTTGTTGCATTTGTTGTTCACTTTCTTCATTGTTAATTCGTTCTTTTATTTTTTGTTGTGCTCGTTGCATCTTGTGTGCTAAAGTGTTTTTTATTCTTTCGTGACACCTTGCATTTTCATCCATGTTTGCTCTCTCCTTTCTTTTTTGTATTTTTTTTTGCTTCCTGAATTTTCTTTTTTTGGCATCTGGCATGTCGTGTGTGCTACTTTCTGTGTCATTTCGTCTCCTTTTACCGACAGATGCTAGTGGTAAATCCATATTTTTTTTTTGTGTTATTTTCTTTGTTTGTTTTTTTTATTTATTTGTGCGATTCTCTCCGGGGATTGTGATTTTTCGGACGCTCTGTCGTGGGCTCAGAGCAGGTATTTTAAATTTTTTTGTGTGTTTTTATTTGGGGTTTTTTGGGGGGGGTTTTGTGTGATTCTCTCCGATGGGGATTGTGATTGTTCGGACGCTCTGTGGTGGGCTCAGAGCAGTAAATCAATTTTTTGATTTTTTTTTAGATTTTGTTTTCTCTTTTTGTGTGATTTTTCTTTTTTTTTGTATTTATTTATTATTATAATTTTTTTTATGTTAAATCAGGTGTGATGTTGGACAGTGTTTTTTTTTTGTGCGATTCTCTCCGGGGCTTGCGATTTTGCGGACGCTCTCTGGTGGGCTCAGAGCAGTGATTTTTATTGGGGTTTTTTTTGTGTGTTTTTCTTTGTTTTTTTTTTTGTATCTATTTTTTTTGTGTGATTCTCTGCAATGGGGCTTGTGATTGTTCGGACGCTCTATGGTGGGTTCAGAGCAGTAAATCAGATTATTTTAGATTTTGTTTATATTTTTTTCTTTTTGTGTGATTTCATTTATTTTTTTTGTATTTATTATTATTATTTTTTTATTTTAAATCAGGTGTGATGTTGGCCTTTTTTTTTTTCTCTCCTTTTTTTGTGTCCTGGCGTTTTGTGGTGGCTGTAAACTGCAGGGGCTCTATGTTATGTTGGCCCTCCAAGCTGAGTGGTGGGGGTGTTGTGAGCTTTGCGGGCTCTTCGTTTGGTATGGGGACGCAGTTTTTTTATATTTAATTTATTTGGAGCAGGGTCTGAGTGTTTTGGGCCTCTGAGCTATATGGGCTCTGTGGTGGAGATGGTGAGAGCTTTGTGGGCTCAGTGCTGTTTTGGGGGGTGGCACAACTGTTTTGTCTGGGCAGGTGGGTTTGCCGTTCGCTGTGGGGGTTCTGTGCTCAGTTTTTTGTTTTGAGGGGCACAACTGTCTATTTTTCTGTGGCCGGGTGTGGAAACGTTGGCGTCCGTGGTGGGGGCTCTGTGCTATGTTTTTTGTGGCTGGGTGCAGTGGAGTTGCCGTTTGCGGTGGGGGCTTATTGTTCTTTTTTTTTGTTGTTCCAAGTTTAACGCAGCCGGGAGCTTCAGTGGGTCCGGAGTCTGGCTGTGTTGTGGCTGAGGTGTTTTGGCGCGCCTATGTGCGCGTGCTGCGGCGGTTGACTGCGTGCGCACCCAGCACTACGCTGGGAGCGCACGCATTCGTCTGTTTCGGCAGTGGCATGCGCAGTCCGTTATTTTTTGGCGACGGACACGCCGGAGCTTACTCCTTTATGTTATAGATGCACAGGATGATTGGGTCACTCTATTGCCATGGGCGGAGTTTGCATACAATAATGCCAAGTCTCAGTCGACTAACTATTCCCCATTTGAAGTAGTCACTGGTATGCACCCCACCGTTTTCCCATCCTCGTTTGTGCCTCAGGATATTCCAGCCTTAGAGGACCACCTCTGTGGTCTGCGTTTGATTTGGGAGAAAACCAAATTGAATCTCAAATCCGCTTCTTTGGCCCAGAAGCGGTCTGCTGACCTCAAACGCAGACCTCCACCGGTCTATCATGTAGGGGACAGAGTATGGCTCAGCACACGTCACATCAGGTTGAAGGTACCTTCTATGAAATTTGCACCCCGGTTCATAGGACCTTATAAAATTCTTAGGTGTATTAATCCCCTCTCGTACGCTCTGCAGTTGCCTGCATCCCTTTGTATTCCTAACACCTTTCATGTGTCCTTACTGAAACCCCTCCTGTGCAATCGTTTTACCCGTCCCGACTCTCTCCCTCCTCCTCCTGTTTTGGTAGACGGAAACCCCGAATTTGAAATTGAATCCATTCTAGATTCCCGTCGTTCTCGGGGCAGGTTGCAGTATCTGGTTCATTGGAAGGGTTATGGTCCCGCGGATCGTACGTGGGTCTCCCTTCACGACATTCATGCTCCTCGTTTGTTGTCCGCTTTTCATCGCCATTTTCCTGCCAAGCCGGCTCCCAACCGCCCGGTGGGCGTTCCTCGAGTAGGGGGTGCTGTCAGTCCTTGGAGGCTGGCACGGCTCCGGCATCCCTCTCTGCGGTCTCGGGGTCTGCGTCTTCCCCGCAGCCCTTCCTTGCGCCCTACACGCGTGTGCTGCCGGCCCCAATGGCTTTAAGCTACTGCCGGCGGCGCGCCGCACGTGACGTCATCACGCCTCCACCGTGGGTCTCCCTGCATCATGTGACCCTGATGGCCAATCAGATTGCAGGACGCGATATTTAAAAGTGCTTTTGCCGTTTCTCATTGCCCTTTTCGTGGTTTTGCTTGTCTAACCCTAAGTGCTTGCTTCTTTTACCTCTGACTGACTTTCTGTGTATGACCTGGCTTCTGGATATCGACCTGTGTACCTCTATACTCCTTTGACTCGGCTTTTGAATTTTGACCTTGTATACTGCTGTATTCCTACGACCTAGGATTGTGTTAGACCCCTCTGGTACTCCGTACTTTCCTGTCTCTATACCAGCCACTTGCCTACTATCCCTGCCTTATAGGTTCACCTTTCGCGATTGCGAAACCCAGCCACCTCAAGGACTGGTATCGCAACTAAGTTTAGAGTATCCTATTATTACGTACTAGGTGGAAAGCCTGCCCAGAGGGCAGTCTATTGTTAAGTGAGTTGTGCACAAATGTTTGCCGAAATGAAAGCAGCTCACATGGATATATATATTGCCCCCAGCTCACATGGGTATATTTGCCCCAAGCGCACAAGGGTATATTTGCCCCCCTGCTCACATGTGTATAATCGCCCCCTGCTCACATGGGTATAATCGCCCCCTGCTCACATGGGTATAATTGCCCCCAGCTCACATGGGTATAATTGCCCCTGCTCACATGGGTATATTTGCCCCCAGCTCACATGGGTATAATTGCCCCTGCTCACATGGGTATAATTGCCCCTGCTCACATGGGTATATTTGCCCCCTGCTCACATGGGTATGATTGGCCCCTGCTCACATGGGTATATTTGCCCCCTGCTCACATGGGTATGATTGCCCCCCTGCTCACATGGGTATGATTGCCCCCCTGCTCACATGGGTATGATTGCCCCCCTGCTCACATGGGTATATTTGCCCCCCTGCTCACATGGGTATATTTGCCCCCCTGCTCACATGGGTACATGGGTATGATTGCCCATGATGGTGGGTTCCAGGGGCGGGGGGTCCCACAGAGCGGCGGGCCTGCCGCCATCCAACCGCCGCGGCACGCGCCGGCTGTGCCGCGGCTGTTGGATGCGCGCAGCCAGGTTGCACTGGTTGCGCGCGCATGCGCAGTAGTGGCTTGGCGACGGACACACCAAGCCTTACTGTTTTATAGTATAGATACAGTATATACACACAACAAACCAGAAAGAGAGCACACATGTTCAAACAGTACAGAAGAAACCACAACAGCAGTTAAATTAATTTACACAGGAGATTTTACCAGGTTTAACCCTTTTAAATGCCTACAAACAATTCTTATCCCCTTCAAAAGCACTATAGTTCTTAACCCTTTCATGTTGAGCTTGGTTGAAAAATTATGGAAGTTTAGTTTGCAATGGATGGCCATGGATTGCGTAAGCCTGCCAACAGCGACAATGTATTCCACTCTTGGCAGGTCCTATCATACTAACCTAATGACTGCTCTTATGGGATAAACTTACTTTTTGAGGACCCAGTCCTTTATGAAGCTCCCTGCAGATCAAGGTTAAATAGAACCTGTGGGTGGAGCACCTGTGACAGGGAGGGGTGCTTGCCCAAGGGTTGTCAGCCCTTTTCATACAAAATACACAAGGGCAGCACTCAACCTTAACTACGCTTTCAGTGCGGGTGCATCTCAAGACAATATATATGATACAATAAACCAGAAAGAGAGCACACCAAAACAACATGTTCAAACAGTACAGAAGAAACCACAACAGCAGCTAAATTCATTTAAACAGGAGATTTTATTTCTCCTGTTTTAATGAATTTAGGTGCTGTTGTGGTCTCTTCTGTACTGTTTGAACATGTTGTTTGGTGTGCTCTCTTTCTGGTTTGTTGTGTGTGTATATGTGTATATGTATATAGAAACATAGAAACATAGAAAAATGTCGGCAGATAAGAACCTTCCGGCCCATCTAGTCTGCCCAATTACATGGATACTTTACCTGGATTTATCTTTTGTTTAGGATAGCCTTATGCCTATCCCATGCTTGCTTAAATTCAATTACTGTTTTGGCCTCTACCACTTCTACTGGAAGACTGTTCCATGTATCCACCACCCTCTCAGTAAAATAATGCTTCCTGATGTTACTTTTAAACCTTTGCCCCTCTAATCTAAGACTATGTCCTCTTGTTTTGCTATTTTGTTTCCTTTTAAATATACTCCCTTCCTCTACCTTGTGGATTCCCTTTACGTATTTAAATGTTTCTATCATATCTCCTCTGTCTCGTCTTTTTTCCAAGCTGTACATGTTAAGATCATTAAGCCTTTCCTGGTAACTTTTCTCCTTCAAGCCATACACCATTTTAGTAGCCCTTCTCTGAACTCTATCTAAGATGTCTATATCCTTTTGGAGATACGATCTCCAGTACTGCACACAGTACTCCAAGTGAGGTCTCACCAGTGCTCTGTACAGTGGCATGAGCACTTCCCTTTTCCTACTGCTAATACCTCTCCCTACACAACCAAGCATTCTGCTAGCATATATATATTCTGCCTGATTCTAAGGCCGGGGTCAGCCGAGCACGTAATGACGTGCCTCCAGGCGTCCGTTGCAGTGTTAGGACGCTTCGAAGGGGCCGGCCACACACTGTAGTGCGCGCACTAATTGCGCGTGCTACAGCTGATGTGATGCGGCCATGCTGAATGCCTCCCTGTCTAAGTGCTACGATACACGTTCGACGGGCTGCAAAGCGCAATCCTCTATAGGAGGATCGAGCCTTGCAGCGCTGAGCGCACAACTGCGCTCTGTGGTGGCCAGAAGGGCGTCAGAGTGGAAGGAACATCCGCTCTCACGGATGTTCCTTCCGCTCTCAAAAATGCTCATCTGACTACAGCCTAATTAATGACCATCTATAATAAATGCCTGAAAAAACGCTGCAATTATACATATATATATATATATTTATTTCTATGTAATGCCAATCTATTTATACAAATAAACACTTTATAAATAAATATAATAAATGTATAAATAGAGGGTCATTATATAGAAATAAGCACACATATATATATAGAGGTTTTGCAGGCATTCATCATCAGCAGCGATGCATAGCGGGGACCCCCCCCCCTCTTTTTAGTATAATTACTGCAGCATATGATTCCGCACACTGCCGGGCAGCACCTCTACAGTATAATTAATGCAGCATATGAAACCACACACTGCCGGGCAGCACCTCTACAGTATAATGCAGTATATGAATTCGCACACTGCCGGGCAGCACCTCTACAGTATAATAATGCAGCATTTGATTCCGCACACTGCATTATTACACTGTAGAGGTGCTGCCCAGCAGTGTGCGGAATCATATGCTGCATTAATTATACTGTAGAGGTGCTGCCCGGCAGTGTGTGGAATCCTATGCTGCTTTATAAATAATATAATATCTTGTACTGCTAGACTGGGGATTTAAGGAAAAGCTAATTAAATATTTAAAATAATATATTGGGAGTGGACGTGCTTTGGTGGCGCTCCGCATGTCCTCTCCTTTTCGGTATCTCCAGAGGACTTTACCCACAGTATTTTTTGTAGACAAAGGTGCCTGAGACGCTGGCCATCGGATTTAGACTGTCCGGAGGCCGTTTAACCCCCTCCCTCCGGACGAAAGACAACCCTGGCTGCAGTTGCTGGGTGGCTGGAGTGAGAGCTGGTGGCCATCTTGAGGCCTACTGTCTGACCCCGGGCACTCCAGGCCTTCGTTGGGCTGACTGCTCTACCCCGGGCCGAACCTAAGCCGATGATTATGGAGATGGAGAGACCTCCTCTCCAAACTGACCTGGATGGCGGTCTCGTGGGGACAGCGGACGGACATGCGGATCAATGGTGGTATGTTCCCCCACCCCCCGCTCGTGGTGGGGACACCTTTGTTTCTAGCCTGGATGCCTGCTTACTGCTACTGGCGGGGGAGGAAGATGACGACCTGCTCACTAAGGTGGTCTTGCGTCAGGTGATGGCCGCGCTGCGGGGTTGTCAGGAAGCAGAGACCCCGAAGTCAGATGAGACGGCCCACAACTCTGAGGTGATCGGACTGTCACATGCGGCTGTCACGGAGAGAGGTGTCGCAGACGGAACTCTGGCTGAGACCCTGGCCTGAGCACCCATACCCCCAGTGATGTCCTTACCAGCGAGTACTAGAGGTGGGGTTGTAATCTGCATGTTCCGGGAGGCGGTTATGTTGACGGGTCCGGTTTTGGCGACCTCGTCTTACAGGCCTGAGACGGATGGCCCCCTCTGGCAGGCTATGAAAATGGCGCAAATGCGCCCGCAGACGCACCACACTTCTATGTCTGCTGTGCCTGAGAGAGCTGGATTGCTTGTTCCTGTGGAGGCTATGTGCCTCGTTCCTTTGCTGGACACTGGCTGACTCTCCATAGCTGTGGCTTCTTCATCCTGCCTTTCTAGATGCTGATCCCTGGCTGGACGCTGTTCCCCCTCTCCCAACTTTAGATGTTGCCCCCACCACGATGGCACCCCCCCCGCTGTCTGTTACTGACGCCAGCTGACAGCATGATCTTTTATTTTTTCCTGCGAATATTTTTGTGGACTTTGCCTTCTTTTGGAGGTGATTTTTGAGATTTATTTCTGCTGAGACTTTCTGAGACATATAGCTGACTTTTGTGGGCCATGCGCGGCCTTTACTCCCCAGATGTTCCCGGTTACCCAATGAGTCTCTCCCTGAGGATATACCTGGATTCTTGGTGTCCCTGATCCCCCCCCTCGATAACTAGCTGAGACTTAGAGACTTTTTTATTTTATTTTTATTGCTCTTTTTGCTGACTCTTACGGTGTGCAGTGTATTCATGATGTCTTAGTGGATGCTGGGTACCTCATTTCTCCCCCCCCCCTTCCAGTTGTTTTTTTTTTATTATTTGGCAGACCGGGACTCCCTTGGGGCGAGCCACTATGGCGACTTTTCCGGATAGGTCTGCCATAATTGGCCCTCAAGCCCTTGGCCACGTGACATTTGTCCTCCATGGCCTCCTTGTCCTTGGACTCTCTGGAGTGAGCCAGGAGAGTCACGTAGATGGCCTTTGCCGTATCCCCCTCCCTACCTTCTCCACCCCCTTTTCTTTCCTTTTTTTTTTTTTTATTCCCCCCCGGTCCCCACTTCTCAACTCAGTGTCTTGCAACACTACTGTGTACACCAGCTTTCTCTTCTTGTTGGCCCGCGAGGCCATTGTTTTCTGTTACACTGGATGTTTTATACTGCTGTCTTTTTAAAATAAAAATTTTGAATTACAAAAAAAAAAAAATAATATATTATTGATGTAGAAAGAAAGCACTGAAACAAGTGAAAAAAGTGACATTACGGAATCCGCAATGGAACCGAAACAGACTCTAAACGATATGAAAATACGATGTCCGAAATGGAACCAAATCGTGAATAGAACGAAAATGACTTGCGATTTTACAAATTTCACGTTCATACGAAATAACAAAATTATTTTGTTTCGTATCGGAAATTATTTCGGAAGGTGTGTATTTCGTTGCCGATCCAATTCGGAACATCGGAACAACAACCGGTTTCGCGTAAAAAATGAATTGGTACGAAACAAAATGCACATCCCTGATTGTGATAAGGTGAGGGGAATTGTGTGTATATTCCCGCTGTGTTTGTGAGAGGGCATTGGGCTGTTTGAACCCAAGAGGAAAATATGTGTTTTAAAATGTTCCCCTGTGCTGCAATGTTTCCCCACCTGCTAATTAAAAGCCCTTAAATGTTTCCTGGGTGTGAGGAAGCAGTGAGAGGAAGTAAAGGAGGTTGTGAGAGCGTAAGCAGCAGAAAACGGTGGAGCTCTGAGTCTGGTAGCTTAGAAGAAGGACTTCAAAAAGCTGGTATTTACTTTTGGTTATTTTCCCAAGGTAGTGAGGGATGCTTTATTGTTTAGTCAGCACTCAGACGAGTTAGGTTTTGTATTCTGTTAAATTTTGTTTGTTTGCTGGAGTGCAGAAATAAAACTCTGAGCTATATATAGAGACTGTTTCCGTGCCATAATTGCCCTAGAGGACCGCGTTATAGCGCCCCCTTGTGACAATATATATATATATATATATACCTTATCTCTGCTAGAAAGCCATAGTATGGCATAGCATTGATTTTAGGGTTCTGTGTAATAACAGGCCCAGGATGCAGAAAAGTGAGACAGATGTCATGTGCATATCCTACCCAGAATTCCTTGCTGCATATGGGGAATGTGGCACAGGAGCTCTGGGATGCAATTCATCGAATTGCTGTGATGTGCAGGTGGCTTCTGCAATAGTAAACACACTTATTATAGTGTTGAGGCTTTTTATCTCACTTTCTGTCATCCACCACAACCCTTGTGTGTGTGTATATATATATATATATATATAACAAACAACCAGATGGGAACAGCACTCAGTCCTCGGGCACAGGCTGCAATGGGGTGCAGGGGCAAGCAGGGGCAGACTGACCCGTCGGGAGGATTATCTGCAACTGCCCAGCCATGGATAGCCCAGCGGTGCACTCTGAAACCGCGGCACCGCAACGTGCCTGCCTCAGTCCCATGTGCTACTGTCGAGCAGGACACGCTGCATTAGCGCCGCCCCTCACGTGATGCACGCAGGCTGAGCATACGCAGACACAGCAGCAGACGAGATCGGACAAACAAGTGCGCGGTGAGGTTCTGTGGAGCCAGCCAGCCTGACCTGCAAATGACCACGTCCAGTCGATAGTGCAGCATGCCGGTGAGAGAGCCAGGGGGATTTAACAAGCTGCCCGCCATCAATTTCGGGGGGGGGGGTGTTTAACAAGCTGCCTGCCATCAATTTGGGGTGATTGTTTAACAAGCTGCCTGCTATCAATTTCGGGGGGGGGGGTGTTTAACAAGCTGCCTGCCATCAATTTCGGGGGGTGGGGTGTTTAACAAGCTGCCTGCCATCAATTTCGGGGGGGGGGGTGTTTAACAAGCTGCCTGCCATCAATTTGGGGTGGGGATGTTTAATAAGCTGCCTGTCCTTGTCAATTGCTGGGGAGAGGGGCTTAATATTAATATCCTGCCTGTCCTTGTCAATTGCTGGGGAGAGCGGGTTAATATACCGCCTGTCATTGTCAATTGCTGGGGAGAGGGGGTTAATAAACTGCCTGTCATTGTCAATTGCTGGGGAGAGGGGGTTAATATGCTACCTGTCATTGTCAATTGCTGGGGGGGGGGTTAATAAGCTGCCTGTCATTGTCAATTGCTGGGGGGTTAATAAGTTGCCACTGAAAACTGATAAGATGACAATTTATATGGGGGGTTAATAATATGACAAACAATTGATATGCTGGGGAGTTAATAAACTATTGATGCGTTACTGTGAGTTTTATTGCTGTGGAGCTCTGTGATACGCTCATACACACTGCACATTACTGTGAGTTTTATTGCTGTGGAGCTCTGATACACTCATACACACACGGTCCTCTAAAACATCTGGGAATAGCTTGGTCTCTGGCCCTGTGGGGCCTCATAACTGAGCTTCGCCTAAGGCCTCACCAAATCTGGAGCCGCCTCTGCTGACTAACACAGAGGAGACTAACGTTATTTAGGATTATTAATTTTGTTATTTATTACCTATTTTCCTCAAAATAACCTCTAAAAATATTGTGTGGGGGGGGCACAATTTTCTATTCTTGCCTCGGGTCAAAAGGAGCTAGCTACGGCTCTGAAGCTGGGTATAAATAACAAAAAATTAATTGAACTCACCCCCCAAAAGGTGTACTCACTGCGTCCGAGGCCACGCCATGAGACAGGCAATCGGCCTGCCTACATCGGGCGCTTAGCATGTGACGTATTCGATAGCCACCGCAAGTCATGACGTATCTATGTGTGCTGCCACGGCAACCCATGTATCAGGTTGTCTGGTACCCTGAAAAGGCAAGCCGTGTATAAAAATTGTAGAGCAAATGGGTAAGGACAGAAGGCATATGAATGCAAAGAACGATTTAAATGCGCCATATGCAAGAAATGGGGTCTGAACCCAGCGAACTAAATCTGCAGTGGTTACTTAAAGAAACAAAAGTGTAGGTATATTGAAAGTTGAGTGAAGGGAGCTGACCTGTAAAGACCAGGTATGACTATGTGAAAGTGAACATGTATGTGTGGAGATGTAAATACCGAAAATTGGTGAACGCAATTGACAATAAAATAACAGGAAAAACCGTGAATAAACAATGGTGCAAACGATGTGCTGATAAATAAAAAATGATGAAAACTGAACTTGATAACTGTGTGTGAAATGTTTAGGTGTGAAGAAAGATAGTAGAAAAAGGAGAAAATTAGGAGAAAGTAAGAAAAAGAAGGAGAAAGAAAAAGAGGAAAAAGGGGAGGGAAAAAGGGAGGAGACAACCTAGCTAAGTGTAGAATGTGAAATAGAAATAGAAATAAAAAGAAATAAAATAAAAAAAGCAAATGAGGTGAATGGAATACTAATAAAGAGGGAGTGTCATGGTGCTAAGAAATGTAAAGATGTGAGAAAAGAGAAGAGAGAAAAAAAGAAGAAAAAGTGGTAAAAGTGACAAGTAAGGCAGGTGATGAACCTGCAAAAGGGGAGGAGTGCAAAACATAAGTGAACATAGACTGGTGAACGAGAAGAGAAAAAAGGGAAAAGCAAGAAAAAAAGAAGAGAAAAAGAAAGAAAGGGGGGAAGAAGGGGAAAAAAATGAGAAAAGAAGGGGAACAAGAAAAGAGAGAAAAAAAGGGGAAAGAGAGGGGAAGAAAAGAAAAAAGAAAAAACAAAGGGGGGAAAAAAGAGGAGAAAAGAAAAAAAGGAGAGAAGAGAAAAAAGAGGGGAAAAGGAAAAATGAAAGGTGAGTCCGTAATGGTGAAAAATAGCTAAGCAAGAGCAAAAACAGTAAGCAGATAGAAAAGGCTGAGACTAAAAAGAAGAGAGAGGAATGGAGGCTACTTGACAATTTAACGTTCATATAAAAACAATGTGTATGATTTATATTCGTTTAAGCCATGGGGGGCTACAATTCGCAAACTGCTTATATATATATTCATAAAATGCATGTATATAATACATTTCTGCAACATCCCTGCTGTAATGAATGTCTTTCCATGTATAATACCTGTATGCCTATTTATAATAATTTCTTGTAAGCAATGCCTGTCTACATAATGTATGCCCTATATATAATAGCAACTGTACACAGCATCTTGCCCGCCCGCAGTTACGTGACTTGTTACACACATAAATGCAAAATTATTTTAATGTAAGAGAGGGAGGCAAAATCCATTTTTGCCTGGGTGCCCTAAAGTCCTTGCACTGGCCCTGGTCACAGGGCGCACCGCATGACGTCTGCTGTCTTATGCCCTGGCGGCAGGCGTCAAGCGGTGCGCCATGTGACCTAATCAGTGGTAGCCATCCTGGGAGCTGCCATCTTGAAGTCTGCAGGGCCACAGCTCCACAGTAATGTGCAGTGTTTGAGGGTGCCACAGAGCTCCACAGTAAAGTGTGGTGTGTACGAGGGCATCACAGAGCTGCACAGTAAAGTGCGCTGCGTTTGAGGGTATCACAGAGCTCCATAGTAAAGTGTGCTGTGTATGAGGGTAACACAGAGCTCCACAGTAACGTGCAGTGTGTATGAGGGTATCACAGAGCTTCACAGCAATAAAACTCACAGTAATGTGCTATGTAGAAAAAAAAAAGTGGGCTGCTCAGTCCAAAATGTCCAGGCCTATTTTTTGTCGCATTCCAGGCCTGATATAGACAAACAGAAAACCAGAGGTAAATGCCAGGTCGAAATAGTAACCAGATACCAAGGGCGAGTACTAGGATGTCTCGTAAGCCAGATGCCAGGGGTTAACACCAGGATGGCTCGTAAGCAAGATAAGTGCCAGGAGTCGGATGCCAGGTCGGGTTGTCAGCCAAATGCCAAAGGGTTAACAGCCAGGGGAAGTCAGACAAGCCAAGATCATAAACAGGTGAGCAAAAGGTAACAATTACTATGAACGCAATGAGAAGAGTGGGAAACCACGTTAGGGAAAAAGACCAACATTCATGAGTCTGGTTTTAAAGTCGGAGGGTGCCGCATAATCACACCGCACCCCACCTGTGTCAGCAACCCACCGCCGTGATCGGCAGCTACTTCACTCGGTGGCCTGCCAGCGAGTGCTGCCGGGACACTCTTACCGCCGATGAGTGGAAATCGCCCCCTTCTAGACAAGTCTCCAGTCAAGAAAAAGAAGACCTCGATAAAGGAAAAAAAAACATGGGCAAGAACACACAAGGGGGCCCACATTGCCTGCTCTAGGTGGATTTTTATTTCCTGCAAACCACAAACTACAACAATAGACTGCCCTCCGGGTAGGCTTAGCACCTAGTTATATAATAAAAAGTCAACTTTATTTAATCATAGCAAACCATTTCCAATTCATAGAAACATAGAAAATGTTGACAGATAAGAACCTTTCGGCCTATCTAGTCTGCCCAATTACATGGATACTTTACCTGGATTTATCTTTAATTTAGGATAGCCTTATGCCTATCCCATGCCTGCTTAAATTCAATCACTGTTTTGGCCTCTACCACTTCAACTGGAAGGCTGTTCCATGTATCCACCACCCTCTCAGTAAAATAATGCTTTCTGATGTTACTTTTAAACCTTTGCCCCTCTAATCTAAGACTATGTCCTCTTGTTTTGCTACTTTGTTTCCTTTTAAATATACTCCCTTGTGGATTCCCTTTACGTATTTAAATGTTTCTATCATATCTCCTCTGTCTCTTCTTTTTTCGAAGCTATACATGTTAAGATCATTAAGCCTTTCCTGGTAACTTTTCTCCTTCAAAATTCCACACAGCACATAATACATTACAAAAGCCAACAGAATTTCTTTGAAAACAATTGCAATAATGAGAAATAAAAATTAAACTGCCTACAAACCACAGCATATCAATTCACATGTAAATCATGACATCGAACACACTCATAAATTATAAAATCAATACAAGTTGTACAGTTAAAAACAGCAAATTCTATGTTAACCCTTTCCTGCTGTGGAGCATTCAATCCCGTCCTCGTGACTGGCGGGTCTTAATGCCACGGGACAACCTCAACTCAGGGCGTCCCACTGCGGCCAATGATGCTCACATACCGCTTCGGCAAAGGAGGTGGGAAGGAGGAGTTGTTGGAGAGCCATGGGGCGTCCTATGTCACCTCGCGGCTTTCAGGCTCGCCTGCCGGCCACAATCCCTTCTGGCGTTAAGGGGTTAAAAAAGATGCTAATATTAGCCAAAAAATAAATAGCATAGATAGATTTAAAAATATACAGATTATATATACAAAAATATTAAAAATAGACACCATTAATAAATCCATTAGAATAGATACTGTATATATATATATATTGTGTGATTAAGGGCAGGGTGGTAGACCACAAGTTTATCAGCAGGCGTATGGAGAACTTCCTTTTTCCCCTATAGTGTTAATTCACAACCGATGCCTAATTAGGACTACCCTGCCTTTATAGGAAATGTGGTTCCCTCTGATTGGGTGCAACAGGGAAGGAAGCGCAATCCTGACCACAGAGGTAAAATAAATTAGATTTTGTTCTCATTGATGCATAAATGGCTTAGCTGCCCAATACTTCAGACAGGATCTCGGAATGTTTATTTAGTCTCTGCATAAAGGAGTAGGAGTTTGTTTTATATTTTGTTTATTTTCTATTAATATTGTACCCTGCAAACTCCATGGCTGCACAATAAAAGCGGAAGCTCTGATCTCCGCATCCAGTGCCTATATCATATATAGCGACATCACGATCTCTCAGACCAAGCGTGTTAGTGATTTGGTCTCAGAGAGGCCGCGCAGGCAAATGCAATCTTACTTCAGGTGGAGAATCTGATTTCTTGTTTTTAGGCCCAGACTACAGTTTATAATAAGCAAACAAGCAGTTGTATTGTGCTACAGTTGCCGGTCTTTGCCTACCAGAACCACCGGGGAGTCCAGGTGATCTATGATATGTCACTCAGCATGGCGCACCCTCCTGACATTAATGGAGGGGCCACCGGGCACTATACTGGAGAACCCACGCCTGACAGGCATCATGTATTATAAAAACCCAAATACCCATCAAACTGAGATTTGAATCCACCCCCCTCGGCAGCATCAAGGTCCCCTGTTACCTAGCTCAAATGTATTTGCTTGACCTAAGAGGAAACATAGGACGCCACAAGGCCATCACGAGCGCTTTTGGCGGCTGGCTAATTTGCGTAATTAGAAGGTCACCTCTCCTGGCATCACAGAAAGGTTACCAGGAGGAGCAGAGACCCTGGAACCAACAACCTTGCAAACACCTCTTGGAGTAGACTTTGTATTAATTCCAGAGGTTTACCTCTGGAATTAAACCTATTCCCTTTTACTTGAAACACAAAATCAAACAAGAGAATGATCCAATTAATGAACACTTATATTACACTGCACTTGCAAACAATGGTGGGACGATTGTAAATATACAGTTCTATTCAATAATGGTGAAACTTAGGAGAATTGACTGGAAAAGTGAAAAATCCAGGTCAAAATAGCCAAATAGTCAAACAAGAAAAAGTCTCCCATTTATCTCACTTTCCAAATCTGCTATTTGGTATAGATTGTTCTCTTCTCCTGCCAATTCTCCTGAGTTTCACCTTTTAGTGAATAGACCTCATAGTATAGACCAGTGTTTCCCAATCCTGTCCTCGGGACCCTCAACCAGGCCAGATTTTGCAGATCACCTTGGCGAAATGCAGACTGAATCCTGCAATCACTGAGAAGCAAATTATATCATCTGTGTTGTGCTTCAGATATCTTGCAAACCTGGTGTGTGAGGGGGTCCTGAGGATAGGTTTGGGAAACACTGGTATAGACGCTATTGAATTCTTCTACAGAAGAACAAAGATGGTGTCATTGTTCTCAGTTGTTTGAATCACCTAGAGATGTGCCATTCGTTTCATTCCGAATCGAAATTCGGACGAAATTCACCATTTTCGTACTTCGGGAGCATCTCCGAAAACGAAATATCGACCATCTTAAAATTTCGGATCATTTTGGGTGATTCAGATTACTTGGTTTCTCTTTTTTTTTTTATGTTATTTTGTTTTTTAGTGGTTATTTAAGAATGGGGGGAAGTAGATTACTACCAATAGAATGAAAGTTTCTCTTTTTTTTTGTAAATATCTGTTTATTGATTTTCAGATTAAGGCATAAAATGGTCAAACATTGCTGAACTCGCAGGTTCATTTGTGCAGGAGAAAAAATCAGCATAAGGACACGCAGGTCCAACATGGTGCATCGTTGTAAATACAAATATCATGACATAAAGGGGGGGAGGAACCGAAAGAGGAGAAATATGGATATTGACCCAACATCACTTTATTGCTCTGAATACCAAGGCGCTAAATCAATGCATGAGTAAGAGTTTAAACAGGGAGGATAAGTGATTTGCAGAATGAACGGGACGAGGATCTGAGAATCCAACTAGACCAGATAGCAGCGTACTGGGTCAGTCGGTCAGAAGCACTAAACACCAACTGTTCCACCGAGTGGAGTTCTTCCATGCGTGTGAACCACAGTGAGCGGGGCGGAGGGTGAGTTGTTTCCAGTAGAGAGGTATTAAGACCTTGACTGTGTTCAGAATGCGTATGGCCAGTGTGCATTTATAGGAAGCTATGGAGTAATCATTATGATGTAATAGAAACGCTGCTGGCGTAAACTCCGGAGGGGGATCAGTAAATTCTTTGAGTATATCATGTATCCTGGACCATAAAGGTTGAAGTACCGGACACCCCCACCAGATGTGCAGCATATCACCGAGTGCATCGTTACATCGCCAGCATAGTGCTGGAACCTGGGGGTCAAAACGGTTAATCTTGTCGGGGGTACAGTACCACAGGCTATGGACTTTGTATGCGGTTTCTTGAGATTTAGAGGAGGTTGAGCAATGATGAGTCAATTCACAAATCTTAGACCACTGTTCATCCGTGAGCACTATATCCAACTTAGTTTCCCATTTTCCCATATAAGGCGGTGGTGTATTGGAAGTCGCATCCCTGAGTAAAGTGTAAAGTAGCGAAAAGCCATGTGAGAGAGGTCCCGTAGTACAACACAGTCTCTCAAATGGCCGCAGGGGGCGCCCCAGCTGGTGTTTTTGAGGAATACCATCTAGGTAGTGTCGGAGTTGTGCGTAATGAAATGTGTGGAGAAATGAAATGGGTCTATCTTTCATTAAATCTGTCAGTGGTCAACGAGTCGAAGCATGAAAGAAATGCAAAACGCGTGGTGTGGGGGCTGGAACCAGTCGTCTAACAGAGTGGGGGTCTAGTCCAGGGCGGTAGTCCTCGTTATGTATTACCGGCGTCATGGGGGAAGGAAAGGGAGTGAGGCCAAGTTTAGTTACAATCCGGCGCCAAATCCCAAAGGTCACCCCCACAAATGGCGACGAACTGGCCAGTTTCCTGCCTTCTGATAGTGAGAGCCACGGAAGGACTGTCAACGGTCTCCCAACCAGCTCCTGCTCCACTGCCCTCCTCAGCTTAACCGATCCCTCTCTTGACCACTCCACCACCTGCTGTAGATGACAGGCCTGATGGTATAAGCTGAAGTTAGGTAGGGCCAGACCACCTGCTGCTCTCGATCTAGTGAGTACTTGGTAACTTAATCTAGGACGTCTACCCCTCCAAATGAAGTTGGCCACCATGGTCCGAAGGGAAGCGAAAAACGCCTTGGGGAGATCAATGGGTATCGTTTGCAGCAAATATAAAAGCCAGGGTTGGACATTCATTTTGACCACTGCAATACGGCCGAGCCAGGAGATTTGCGGGTAATTCCAGTTCGTTAGGTCGTGTTGCAGGGATTTAAGGAGTGGTGGAAAATTATCCTGGAAGAGGTGGGAACTCTGTCGAGAGCCAAATGCCCAGATATTTAATTTTGTCAGTTACCCATTGAAAGGAAAAGTACGGTTTCAGGGCTTGGGCTCTAGTACTGAGACATTTGAGGATATGCGATTTCAAGAAATTAATCTTAAAGTTGGAGAGTCTGCCGTATTCCTCAAAAGCCACCATCACTCTTGGCAAAGATACCTCTGGTCTAGTTATAAAAAACAGCAGATCGTCAGCATACGCCGCCACTTTATGCTGTTGAGAACCCAGCGTAACCCCCATTATGTTAGGGTCTGTCCGTATAGCCTCCAGAAATGGTTCTAAAGTCAACACGAACAGCAACGGGGAGAGAGGGCAACCCTGGCGAGTACCATTGCGGATGGTAAATGGGGCTGTAAAAACTCCATTTACACAGACGCGTGCAGTCGTGTCCCCGTACAGGGCTCCTATCCAAGCGCAGAAATTAGGGCCTAGGCCGATATGTGTCAAGGAAAGGGAAATAAAGTCCCAATCCACCCTATCGAAGGCCTTCTCCGCGTCTGTGGATAAAAGTGCCAGTACCTGAGAGGAGCGACGTGCATGGTGCATAAGCTGCAGGGTCCGCATGGTATTGTCTCGGGCTTTTCGGCCAGGGACAAACCCCATTTGGTCCGCATGGACAAGAGCGGGAAGGAAGGGTTTAAGTCTTTCTGCCAAAATTTTTGCAAACAGCTTCAGATCGCAATTCAATAAAGAAATAGGTCGATAACTGGAGCAGTGGTCGGGATATTTGCCTTCTTTGGGTATAATTGTAATATTAGCACTTAGAGTCTGTGTAGGGAGATGTTGTCCTTCTACCAAGTCATTAAATGCCTTCAGGAGATGGGGGGAGAGAATTTCAGCATCGTTTTTATAGTATCGAACCGGGAGACCATCTGGGCTGGGGCTTTCACCAGATTTAGAGGATTTAAGTGCTAAGGCCAACTCCTCTGAGGTTAAGGGGCGGTCAAGGAGCTCAGATGTTTGTCGGGATATTCGTTTGGAGGAATATTTAGTCAGGTAGGCCATGATGTCAGAGCGTTTGCGTGCCAGGTCTAGGGGATCGGTGGTCCCCTGTAAGTCATAAAGTGCGGTATAATAGGACCGAACGATCTGCAGTAATTTAGCCGGCAATCTCTGTACGGCCCCTTGTGTGTCTCGCAGTTTAGCTATATACATAGCGGAGCGTTTTTTGGCTATCATTCGTGCTAGCAACCTCCCACTCTTGTCCCCATGTAAGTGAAAGAAGGCTTTAGAGCGCAAATATGTCCTGTGGTAGGTCGTATTCATGAGCGCCGCTAAAGATCTACGCAACTGTCAGATGGGTCATGGTCTCAGGGTCGCCGTCCCACCTGTGGTCAGAGGAGATCTGGGATATTGTCACGGTTCGCGCCGCAGACGCCGGAAAAAAGGCAAGGCAAGTGAAATGCAGTTCCAGTCCTGATTTTGCCATTGCCTGGACTGGTGTCCAGGCACTCAGGGATCCGATCTTAATTTTCCCCTCATCTCTGCAGCCTCAGGTATGGGCTGGGCCTGCAATGCCAATATAATCAAGCCTCACCTCAGAATCATTGCTTCTGCATCGTTCTTTCTTGCTAGAGAACATCTCATTGCAAGCCTGACCTGTGTGCTATGCACTTACCTGCCTGACTTTCCTCTGGTATCCTGAGAACCTTTCCTCTGGTATCCTGAGAACCCTTCCTCTGGTATCCTGAGAACCCCTCATCTGGTATCCTGAGAACCCCTCAATGCCGTGACCCCCCTCATTGCTTCTCTCCATTAAGGACTCCTTGCAACTTCCATCATCCTGCTACATGTTGACCTAACCGTGTATGATATCTGATCTGGACTCTGACTACTCCTATGCCAGCTGCCTGCCACTGACCTAAGCTTGATTTGACCATTCTCCAGTTATAACCCTTCTGATACCGCGCCTGATCTTGTGTCTTTTGCCCTCTGTGTCTTCTGGTCCTCCACCTTCTGTATCCAGTAAGTGTGTTCTTTAGTATCTGTTTTCCATTTTTGTTCAGTCAGCTCTGATTTGTGTTTATTCTTTATTCAGTGTTCAGTTCAGTACCTGTCCTGTCCACCCGTGTTTATTCTTTATTCAGCGTCCAGTCCAGTACCTGTTCTGTCCTACTGTGCCATTCAGTGTCCTGTCCTGTCCACCCCTTCTGCTAAGTGTACCCTGTCCTCTGTATATAGTATCCTGCCCATCCAGCTCCTACCTATTGTTATTATTTATCCAGATTCCCCTTCTTGGTTTACTTCTGTTTATTTAATAAACCTATATTCTGATTTATACCTCACCTTCCTGCCTCTCCATCTGTGTAGCCACATATTGGGCTTGAATCCTTAACCCCTGCAAAGTGAGATGTGACAGATATTTGGTGTTGAATGTCTCGTATATCAGCCGAGCAACATTTAGCCCGCTCAGCACCTTTCTGTATAAAATAACCTCTGATCACGCTTTTATGTGCTTCCCACACCATAGGTGAAGCTACATCTCCTGTGGCATTCTCCTCGAAAAAATCAGTGAGGACCTGCCATCCCTCCTCAGCCACAAGCGGGTCGGAAAGGAGAGTCGTTAAGGTGCCAATTTGGTGCGGTCGGCTTAAACAGTGGGGAGCGTAGGGTGATGGTAACTGGAGCATGGTCGGACCATGTGGCAGTACCTATCGAGGTGCTACGTAAGGCAGAGAGATGGTACTGCTGGACAAAAAGGTAATCTATCCTGGAGTAGGATTGGGAGGGGTGTGCGTAAAATGAGAAGTCTTTACCCATGGGGTGCAACGTTCGCCAGCAATCTGCGAATCGAGATGTATGTAGGGAGCTATGGCAGGAGCGCAAGATGTGCAATGGAATCGAGGAGCAGCCCGCAGAGGTGTCCCAGGAGGGTTCTAGGGGCACATTGAGGTCACCACCCAACACCACCAGTCCCTCAGCAAAGTGCCTCAGTGAGCGTAGTGTATGTAGTAGATAGGAACTTATGCTGCGCCTTGTTGGGTGCATAACAGTTGGCAAAGGTATAAACTTGATCTAGGATCCGCCCCTTTACAAAAACGAAACGGCCTCCCGCGTCAGTCACGGAGTCAAGCAACTGAAACGGGATCCGCCTGTGAAACAAGATTGCCTTTCCCTTGGACTTGGCCTCAGCATTATGGCTATAGAAGCCCAAAGGATATGAGAGTTCATAGAGAAGGCGCTTTCCCCTCTTGAAAATGAATCTCCTGTATAAATACAACCGAGGCCTTCTGGGATCGAAAGTCGCGCAGGGCATGGGAGCGCTTTATGGGGATGTGTAGTCCATTCGCGTTAATGGAAACGATGATTAAATCAGCAGGTGTTAACGGAGTGCATTGGTCAAATGACATGGTCTAATTCTCTTGGAAGGGAAGGGAGAAGGAACAGGAAATAAAGGGTAACTATATACAAACACTAAGAGGTGACGAGCGGCGGTTGCTGTAACAACACCGGCGAAAACGCGAGACGATGACCGCACTCTGCAAGGCCGTTAACCTCGGCGGGGTACGTGGTCGGGCCCCAAGCGGGACCGACAGGTAACACAATAAAGAGAAACCAAACTGTGCGGAGCTGCAAAACGACTCAGAAAGCAGTTAAATAAAACATTTTCGGCAATCAAATATGCATAAGGCCAAAGGCCAACATTGATATCGCAAACGAACCTGACCGGACTTAGGGTAGAGATAGAAGTCTATCAACAAATTCTGTTGAAGCACCTATGCAGACGCGCTCTATCAAGATCAAAGGACCACATCAGCCCCAAAGCCTCAGTTCGGTTCTGGGGCAAAGTAGCAGGGGGATGTGATGGGCACTCTTCACAGACCTGGGTAAACATCACGAGAAGGTCCGGCCAGAAAATCTGTGCAAGAGGTAATTGGAGGGGTATACTAAGCATGGAAAGGCCAGTAGAAAGTATCATCCAGGACCCCTGGTAGGCGCAATAAAAATAAAGAGTTACGGAAGAAGGCCCTGCAGAGTCATCAGCAGCCTGGGAACAATCCGGTGAAGTCCGCAGTTGGGGTCAGAAAGTTACATCCAGCTGAGGAGGAGTGTGCGATAGGAGCAGTGTGACTGCAAGTACTTGTAACAGCCCGGCAGTGCCCCATTGCGGGGCCGGGAGGCAAGAATCCTGCTATGGGGGGTCAGTTAACGAAAGCGGAGTGGCTCCATTTCACATCTGCAAGCCAGTACGCCTTCCTGCTTGTCTGCGGTTTCTCCCAGGGCGTGGTGGTAAAGGGGCCTGGCGTGGGCCGCGTGCTGCTTGTTTGTACAGGGCCAGAGGATCCGGCGAGGAAATTTGCAGGGGGGGTAGTTGGAGGTCGGCCGACAAGGCCGTAACATCTTCTGGGGACTGTAGAATATGGGTGCCCTGATCAGAGATGACCGCCAGACCTGTGGGGGTGTGCCAACGATAGCACAGCTGTTGATCTCGCAGAAGTGAGGTGAGGGGTTTCAAGGCACGTCTGTAAGCCAAGGTAGCTGGTGACAGGTCTGGGAACAGTTGAACAGTTGAGAATTGTGTAGCCTCACGTGCTTTACGTAATATGTCTTCTTTGAGGCTGAAATCATAAAGGCAGCATATCATGTCTCGCGGTGGACTTCCTGGTGGGCCTTTGGGTCGGAGTGCTCTATGAGCCAAAATCAATGGTCGAAGAGTCAGGTCTGTCCAATAACGAATTGAAAATAGAAGAAAACATTCCTTGTAGTTGATCCACAGACGTCTCCGTTTCAGGCAATCCACGCAGTCTAAGGTTATTTCGGCGTCCCCTGTTATCTAAATCGGCCAGGTGGAGGGCCATGTTGCGTAGTTGAGTGGAGCGCAATTGCAAAAATTGAAGCTGACACTTCATGGGCTAGGCACAACGAATCCGTCCCTTGCTCCAACGTGTCTACCCTATGCGTGAGACCCTGTATGTCCTGGCGTACATGCTGTAGTTCCGCCATGATGGAGGAGCGTAGCTCAGTGTTGGCCTCCAGTAGGGGAGGCCAGGTCGCCGGATCTACCGAGATGGCCTCCTCATTGCCCGCTGTGGGAGCCAGGGGGACTTCAGGCTCCGTTTGCGCCCTCGCCTCGTCTGCCATCTTGTCTGGCGGTTCCACGGGGAGATCCGCAGGCACGACCAGAAAACGTCTCAGGGACGGGGTATCTGTCACCCGATCAGGTCCCTGGGGCTTCTGGGTGCCGGGGGTCTTATTTGTTTTCTCCATTGCCAGTCAGGGAGTGCAGGAGAGCCGAGTGAAGCTGGAGTCTGAGCGGAGCTCCTCTCACGCGTCCATTCCGAATGGCGCCCAAGCCACGCCCCCGAATGAAAGTTTCTTTACTTATTTATTCTTTTAGGATTTTTTAGGCATATTTTGGGTGAAATTTTAGGTTTCCTAACTTTTTTAACCACTTGGCTGCTAAGGACACACTCAGCGCATCCAGCCAAATGGTTCTCCTGTGCTACGGACGCGCTGAGCTCGTCCTAACACAGGAGGCATCGACTGGCCGGTATTTTGGACGATTGCTACAGCCCCCCGGTGCGGGCTGACATCCTTGATGTCAGCCCAGCCTCCGGGACTCCGGTGGGCAGGAATAGCGTCATCGCGCCAGGCGCGATGATGTCTATTTCAGGCACCCCCTGCTAGTGCGGGGAAGGTGCCTGAAGGGAAGGGGCGGTCCATTTGAACCTCTCTCTCCCGATCTGCTTGGGGCACAGCAAAAAGGTACAGCCTGCCCTTCCAAGAGATGGCTGCCTTTAACCCCTTGGGGGCTGGATCGCGGTCCCCTCCCGGAGCTGGCCGACATCCTGGATGTCGGCCAAGCTTCCGGGATCTTCCCCTGCCGACTGGCGTCATCGCACTGTCAGTTCGGGAGTTAACCCCTAGCTGCCACCTATGGTCTAGATAGGGGGTCCTATGAACCCCCGAAGTAAAAAAAAAAGTGTAAAAAATAAAAAAGTGTAAAAAAAATATAACTAAATTGTTTTTTGGTTGTTCTTTTATTAATGCAGCAATATTGTTCCCATTTCAATTATAATGTAAACAATGATGCTGCACTAATGATTTTTTCTATGGGGGGGTTGCTAAAAATCGCGTAACTTCCCCTGAAAAAAAATGTAACGGGTTCCCATTTCTAATTTTTTTAACAAGCACACCCCATAGAAAATATAACCAAACACTCGCATGATAAAATGTGAAAAAAACACTTTATACGCAGTAGATTTTTAAAAATTATAAAATTCAGGCAGGGCATGACATATACATATAATAATGATATATTATGAATCTGCCGGAAAGAAAGATATATAATTTGTCTGGGTTTTATTTACTTATTTATTTATAAAGGATTTTAAGAGGAAAGATACATTAAGGGTTTCTTTCGTTTTCAAGTATGTCCTGGGTTCAAGAACATTGAATTGTGACAGTCGTTACAGAAATACATTTACATTTACAGTAGTAAAATGCAAGATATTAAAAACACAAATATACAGATTAACAGAAAATAAATATTCACTATGTTACATGTTTACAGGTGCATTCTGTATTGAGGTATGTTAATAGGGAGCTCTTAGGTGACTTTAGACTGGGGGAAGATTTGATGGCGTCTGGGAGGTCATTCCATAATTGTGGAGCTCTGTAGGAAAATGAGGAGTGAGCCACTGTCTTTTTGTATTTTGGTACTGCAAGTAAGTTGCAGGTCCTGGATTGGAGGTTATAGGATGAGGGAACTACCGGGGGAAGCAGTCTATTCAGGTAGGGTGGTAGCTTCTCAGAAAAGCTCTTAAACACCAGGTTGGAAAGGTGAAGGGTACGTTTAGACTCCAGCGCCAGCCAGTTCAGGTCTTTTAACCACTTCCATGCGGAGGACGCGCTCAGCGCGTCCTCCGCATGGCTCCCGCTGTGCGGAGGACGCGCTGAGCGCGTCCTCCCTTTGGGGCCAGCGTTCGGCCGGGTTCCGGCCGATCGCTGGCCCCTCCGGTGCGGGCTGACATCCTCGATGTCAGCCCAGCATCCGGAACCGCCGCCGATGAAATTAGGTGTCATCGCGGCAGCGCGATGACACCTAATTCAGGCACCCCCCGCATGTGCGGAGGAGGCGCCTGAAAGGGAGGGGGGGAGGTCCTTCAGACCTCTCTCCCTCCCGATCGGCGGCGTTGCGGGGGTTAACCCAGGCACCATTTGGAAGGGCACAGCCTGCCCTTCCAAATGGTGCCTGGCATTAACCCCTGGGGAGCTGGATCGCGAATCGGCGCTGAAAAGCGCCGGTTCGTGATCCTTTCCCAGAGCTGGCCGACATCTTGGATGTCGGCCAAGCCTCCGGGAACTCCCCCTGAGGACTGGCGTCATCGTGCATAGCACGATGACGCCAGTCCTAGAGTTGACCCCTAACTGCCACCAACGGTGGAGATAGGGGATTCCAATGAATCCCCTATCTCCTGATCCATGGCAGCTAGGGGTTAATGTTTGGTATGGTTGGATCGGCCAGAGCATGGCCGTTCCAACGATACCAAACACTACAGTGAAAAAGTTTTTTAAAAAAAATTAAAATTAAAATTAAAAATAAAAATATATTTAAAAAAAAATTATAAAAAAAAAATAAACATTTTTCTTTTCTATTTTTTGGTTCGTTAATGCAGCAATATTGTTCCCATTTCAATTATAATGTGAACAATGATGCTGCACTAACGATTTTTGTATGCGGTGCGTTTGTTAAAAATCGTGTAATTTTCCCCAAAAAAAAATGTAACGAGACCCCATCTCTAATTTTTTTAACAAGTGCACCCCATACAAAATATAACCGCAATTGCTCGCATGTTAAAATGTGAAGAAAAACACTTTACACGTTGTAAATTATTGAAAATACATATTTTATTGCATTTTTTGTTATAATATACAGACATGACATAACGTATACATATAATAATGACATATTATGAATCTACCGAGTCTGACGAAAAGAACGATATATAATATGTCTGGGTGATATACTAAAATAAGCCTTCAAAACACGTTTAAACATGATGAGCAAAACCGGTAAAAATGACCTCAGCACAGGGGCGGGAAAAGCCTCAGCAGCGAAAGGGTTAACCAGAGCTGTTGTAAACTTAAAACCTCCATAGGCTATAATGGCTCTGGTAAGTTTACAACAGCTCTGGTTAAGTTAGCACCAAGTATGTAATATGGCCCTACAACTCCATATTCAAAAGCCGGCATAAGCATTTGCTGTACAATCTGCTTTCTTACCGCGGGGCTCAGACAGGATTTGTTTCTGTACAGGGCACCTAGTTTGGGGTAAAGTTTAGATGAGAGCTTTTCGCTGTGGGGGCCAAAGGATAGATTTGGGTATAACCACATACCTAGATGGGAGATTATATATATATACATATATATATATAATAAAATGGGACTTCAAATTGCGTTTAAACATGTGCGAAACCGGTACAAATGAGCTCAGCACACAGTGGTGAAATGGCTCAGCAGCGAAAGGGTTAAAGAAACCAGGCTTTTTAACCCTTAACTTTCAATTACCGGCTGGGTGGAGTAGAGGAGCCTGTGGAGACATGGGTTCGATCCCGACGAGCACCTCTCCAGTAAGTGTCCTTGGGCAAGACACCTAACAGTACATACTCGCCACCCAGGACATACTTGAAAATGAGAGAAATCTCAATGTATCTGTAGCGCTGGTTTTAAATTCCCTGTCATTGTAGTACTTGTTTTTGGCCACCGGAGGGAGACAAGCGCGATGTATAACACTGAACATTGGGACTACATTTTCCAGCATGCTTTGCGGGCGGGAACAGGAAGTGGGTGGGAGAGAGACACTGACATCCGCAGCCTCGTGAAAAGAGCTGGGAGAGCGCACAGAGGAGTGAGAGGAGCAAGACGCAGAAGAGCAGAGTGTGGTTACGACCAGGCCAGAGCGCAGGTGGGGCCTAGCAGAGCTGGAGATTGGGTTTCCCTCATTATTAACCGAAGACCCAGTGATCCGCCGCTAGTAATCTCACACTGATACCTAGTAAGCTGAAGGACCCCGAGTTAGGAGAACTGCAGACGATCTAACGGAGTGCAGGCGGTGAGCTGGACATCTTGTGGCCGATACAGAAAAGCAAGACAGCGGATCCGGTGGCACAGAAAATCCTAGTCAAGTTCGAGCGGAGAGACGTCCTGGGTCGAGCGGAGCGCAGAGTATCTGGCGGATGGGTGAGAGGCCTTCCAGGCCACTGTAAAACACTAAAGCACTCTGCAGTTTGTTCAAAACCTACAGGGCCCCAACGTGACTAGTCGAAGATACCTCATAAATAATTCAATGGCCAGTTGAATATTGTACCCGGGTACCAATACACACATACACATACATTCCTTGGGACATAACCTGTACGGGACTCACACTCCAACCACTAAGGGGGTTAAAAATACTTTTTTTCCTTTTTCCGCTGCGCGTTTCTCGCATTACGAAGTATTGTATTTCTTTTCCGCTGCGCGTTTCTCGCATTACGAATTACTGTATTCCTTTTTCCGCTGCGCGTTTCTCGCATTACGAAGTACTGTAAATATATATACGTATACCGTGTTACTCATTATATGCCAGTTTATTCAGTAAACTATATAATTTATAAAATCCACGACGGTGCTGGAGTATATTTATTACCTAGTGCGGGGAGACTGACCCGAGGTTCAAATTCAGCGGCTCCTCTGGGAGTGAGCGCTACATATCCTTCCTGGTAAAATCCTTTCTCAAAAAAAAAATGCAGCATATGAATCCACACCCTGCTGGGAAGCGCCTTTCTGCAGTAGAATTAATGCAGCATATGAATCTGCACACTGCCGGGCAGCACCTCTCTGCAGTATGATTAATGCAGCAGATGAATCCGCACACTGCTGGGAACTTCCCAGCAGTGTGTGGATTCATATGATGCATTAATTATAACTCATAAAAAACGAAAAACTAAACTGATTCAAAAAATTAATCGATCCGAATCAATGAATCGATCTGCAGAGAGGTGATGCCTGGCAGTGTGCGGAATCATATGCTACATTAATTGTACTGCGGAGAGGCACTTCCCATCAGTGTGCGGATTCATATGCTGCATTGAAACCTATGGGTTAAAAAGCCTTGTTTCTTTAAAAAAGTTAGGAAACCTAAAATTTCACCTAAAGAATACCTAAAAAATCCTAAAAGAATAAATAAGGAAAGAAACTTTCATTCTATTGGTACTAGTAATATACTTCCCATTCTTAAATACTGTAAGCAATAAAAAAGGAAATAACTCATAAAATGCGAAGAAACCAACTGATCCGAATTACCCGAAATGATCCAAATCGCTGAAGTGATCCGAATCACCCCAAACGATCAGAATCACCAAATCGAAACGATCTGAAATGAAAGAAAAACTGTCTGAAATTATCCAAAATGAAAAAAAAACACGAAAAAAAACGAAACGAGAAAAAAAAGGTCATGCACATCCCTAGAATTAACTTCACCTGCCTTTTGTTAAATGTTGCTTTTCTGGATAACTGACGTTCAAAAATTGTAATAACGGTGATTTTTACTATTGTTTGCAACTACAGTGAACTTTGGTGGAACAACGGTGCTTGGGGGAAAACCCTTTAATGTCTCATCTTCCTTCTACTTCCTCTCTGTGTAGAGCATATTTTCTTCTTCCTGTTTATGCTGAAGCTTAATATGTGCATGGTTTGTATCATCATCTTGTATTAATCCTAAATCTCTCTTTTCAGATGTTTGACTTTGAGCTAACTTCAGAGGATATGAAAATACTTGATGGACTTAATAAAAACCTACACTACGGACTATTCAAAGAGTAAGTTTTGTGAAATATGAACTGGCCAGCTGCACACAAGCATAGCCAGTGATATATTTGAAAATCTAAATTAATCAATAAATCAGAAATTATGAAAATTTACTTTCACAAATTATAAAAAAATAATTACCTTTTATGTTAATGGAATATTTATCAAAGATGGCATTTAATATTCCTCTTTTTATCGTTGACAAGCGTGGCTATAAGGCAACTCCAGTGGCCACCTTAGGTCACGATGGCCAAGGAGCACAAAAATAGCCATTTTCCAGGCAGCGACCCAGAAAGTAAATCTTCTCCATCACCTTGGATGTTAGCTGTGTTCCTTGAAACACAGGAAACACTCCCTGTGTGAATGAACGATCAAAACAAAAATAATTATGAAAATAGACCGGGCGAGCCAAATAAAGGAGATGGCAAGTGTCTCGTGGGACATCTGGAGGCATATAAAGTTAAAGGATGGGGGAGAGAAATAAAAAAATAAAATAATAATAAATAAATAAAGGAGTGAGGAACTGCCCGCTATATGTGACATTCCCAGCTCGCCCCGGCATCCCAGGGAAAAGCCAGGGGCCATGGAAGAGGCCACAGGGCCAGGAGTCCTGGGGCCACAAGAGACGGCGAGAGCCATGGTGGTCGTCCAAGTGGCTCACCCAGGTCCACCCAGTGTCCTGCACATAAAATAAAAAAAGGGGGTGGAGGTCAATCATCCTGACATCCCATCAATCCCACAGTGTCAAGACTCAGGGTTCAACATAAAGGTTCGTAGAAAGCAAAATGTCCAGCTCGGAGAAACAAAAAAAGAGAGGGCCAGGAACCAACAATCAACCACAAAAAAAAAAAAAGTTCAAATCTAAAACAATAAGGAAATCAAGGGTGTGGGAAGGATGGAGGGGGGCAGCCTTCTCAACCTGGGTCAGCGAACATGAGTACAGCAGCCGTGGTAGAAGGAGTCCCAGAGCCTCGGCTGTCCGGGCCCGGAGTTAGACTGTCAGGGTCCTGGCAGAGGGGAATAGGGTATGAGCCTGATATGCGGTGATAAACAAGCTGAGCCACGTAGGTGAAGTACAAGAGGGGGTTTATTAGAATACAGCAATATGGACAATGCAGGAATGGAGATGACTGAGAATGCAATGCAGGGAGGAACCAGACACAGGGAGACACGGAGGGAAAACTCAGCAGGAAACTTACATACAGCACGAGACAGGAAACAGAGGGCACTGGAGGTTTGGAGGCAGAGGGCACAGGAGGCTTGGCAGCTGCGGGTACTGGATGATTGGCAGCAGCAGGTACTGGATACTTGGCAGCAGCAAGTAATGTACGTAGTTCTAAGTCCATGCAATAGGTCGTGGCAGGTGGCTGGTAAACGTAGTGAATGTCATAAGCAAGAAGTCGGTACACGGGGAAATCAATATCAGCAGAGGATGGGAGCAGAGAGTAGGTCACAGGAGAAAGGCTACCAGGAAGTGAGTGTAATAATGCAGCCCTGAATCATGGGTGCTCCACCCTTATAAAGGGAACCACAGGCCTATTATTGGTATCACCTGAGGTAGATACAGTCTGAAGGAAAGCAGAAGGTGGCTTAGCAAGAAGCATGCTGTATTGGTCCAGTTAGGAGGGTGCAGTACCACTCTTGGCCTTCTTGCCACGGCGGCGATGGCGTGAACCATGACAGATGCCCCCCACTAAGGATGCACTCCGTGCGGACAGAGCCTGTTCAAATGTTTGCAGGTCTTCCTGGCGTACAACAGCTCCATTGGAAGCAAGCACACAGTCCAGTGGCAAGGGGTTAGCACCTGTGATAACCGTACCAGCAAGGTGCTGTGACCTACCTGTGACTGTGCTGTGACCTACCTACCCAGCGCTGAGAGGTTTGGAGGACAAACTAGTTCCGGCAGGACCCCGCGTTAGGAGGCTGCGCTGATCGATTGTGAGTGCAGGCGGCAGATCGAGGGTTCCAGTTGCAGAGATTCGGCATGCGGGGAGCAGATTCATTGACACAGAGTCCCAGTACACAGCGGAGAAAGATCCTTTGGTCGAGGCATCGAGTGCTGGACAGTTCGTTCAACGGATGGGTGAGAGGGCTCCAGGCCCACAGTTCCGAAACAGAAATGCACGCTTGTTATTGCTTCAATTTACAGGGCCCCAACGGTGACTAGTCGAAGATTGTTTATTTCGTTCCCTGGCCAGTCGAACACAGTACCCGGGTACCTTAGACAACACACACACACATATAATTTGAGCTATTTTACGGGACTTACACTCCAGAACTGAGGGGGTTAACCTTTCTTTTCCGCCGCGTGTTTTTCCCGCGTGACGCATCCTGCAAGTTCATTCAACGCGCATTTATTTTATGACACTTTATCTTTTAGTAAAGTATATAAAACTAGAAAATCCACAACCGTGCTGATGTGTAATAATTCCTAGTACGGTAAGACTATACCGAGGTTTATTCAGCGGCTCCTCCGGGGGTGAGCGCTACACGTGGGGGCACGTCCAGGATTTCAGTCTCTGAGTATACCGCAATTAAGGGGTTAATATGGATCCAGAAGAAGCAGCAGAGTGGTGTAACGCACAAAATGGCCAGCTAGGGTTGAGTGTAGTTATGGACATTCCTGCAGGCACCTGGGCAGAAAAACAGATACGCCGGGCTGTGGCAGTGTTGGCACCTGACCAGCAGGGATTCATAGTGGACGTTAAAGTGTACCCAGAGACTTCTCACACATATGTTCTTTTTGAGTGGAGAAAGGGTGTTCCAGTGTGTTTTCAGGGCGCGAGTGTGAAGCTGACCGACGATGTGGAAGTTCGACTGGTCCAGCCAAGTACGCTATGTGGTGATCCCGCGAATGTTCCCGTAACTAGACCAACAACGTCAGGAGACGAGATACCCAATGCTACCCCTACCCCAATTACAGGGTTCCCTCCTGCTACATTCTTTACCACTATGGGAAAGCTGTTGGAAACGTTGGCCCAAAACTCAGCGTCTGCCAATTATGGATATCGCAAGTTGGGGTTCTGTTCCGGTAAGGTCCCTGGGCCAGCTGGAGAAGAGGACTTTGACACTTGGATAGATCAGGCAGTGCAAGCTGTGGAAGAATGGGCAGTTGCTGACACCGTGAAGAGACAAAGGTTGATCGAGAACTTAAGAGCTCCTGCTTCAGATGTCATTAGAAATCTAAAAAGAAACAAGCCAGGCTGCCCTGCTGCTGAGTATCTAGAAGCTTTACAGGAAATTTTTGAAGGAGTGGAGGATTGTGCCGAGCTTATCCACAGGTTCTCTCACACCTATCAAAAGGAAGGTAAAGAATTGTCCACCTATGTCTGGCAGCTGGATAAAATCATTCATCAGGTTATTCTAAAAAGAGGCATGGAGCCGAGTCATTCAAGCAAAGCTTTCATGGATCAAATTTTCAAAGGAGCACTCCCACTGGATCCCATAATGTTGAAATTTCAGAATAGATACCAGAGCAAGACACTAACCTATTCCAAACTGGTCAAAGCTATCCCAGAAGAAGAGGCTTTAATTAAGGCTAAAAAGATTGCTAATGCTTCACATGCAGTTTTCACCGCAGAAGTAGGAACTCTTGATGTAGCGGACATACAGACCGAAGTGATGGCTTTGAAAACTCAGATGTCGAAAATGATGGAGTTGATGACATGCTGTCTGCTAGGATTGCCATACCTGAGGAGGGAGAGGCAGTGCAGAATGTTCCTGCTGGAGAACACTCTGGTTCGGTGATCTGCTACAACTGTGGGGGGGTTGGCCACTATCGACGTGACTGCCCCAGCCCACCCAAACTGCGAAGAGGACGGAGGTTTCTAGCAGATATACGAATGACAAGAGTGTCTGTGGTTTCTAACAGGGGGGCTTTCAAATGAGCCGCAAGAAGAAAATGTACCCACACACTCGAGGAAAAGATGTTTTGGCTGCGGGGAAATCAGTCATTTCAGGGCTCAGTGCTCAAAAAGGAGGCCCGTAAAGAGATTGGTTGAAGAACTCCTGAAGGCCTTGAAGGAGCAATTTCGGAGGACCCCGGTTGAGAGAGCAAACTGGGTCCCCACCTTGTACTACTGCGAAGAAGTTCCCTGACAAGTTGATAGGTCCTTCGTCCATCATCCCGGTCCAAGTGGAAGGGGTCTACACAAAGGCTCTTCTAGATTCAGGTGCTCAAGTAACTCTGATTTACTGAGACTTCTATCAGAAACATTTGAAGCATATACCCCTGAAGAAGTTTATGGATCTCGAAATCTGGGGTATGGGGACTGAGAGGTTTCCCTATGATGGATATTTACCGGTGCAGCTGGCATTCAGTTCAGTGACCGTTAGACAACCGAGAGTATGTGACACGTTGGCCATTGTGTGTCCTCGTCCCTCGGGAGCTAATCGAAGTTCTATGATAGTGGGACAAACAACGACTTAGTGAGACATTTTCTAAACCCACTGGTGAAGGAAGAGAGTCCTGCTCCCAAAAAGGCACACTCGATGTTACGGCCGGTCTGTCAACGGTTGGTCAAAGAACAGAGAGCTCCTGCATAAGTGAGGTGGCTGAGGAAAATGGAAGGGACAGAGAAGGTTATACAGTCCAGAGAAGTCCCTGAAATAATCTCTACAAGAGTTTTGAAACGGAAAAGTGGAAGAGTTTCCGACAGCATATGTAATGTGTCTGACTCTTCGGCAAATTTGAAGGCACGGATGTCAATCGGGCGAGTGGCTTCCGTTAGACCCCTCTTCACTACCGATCTGGGGGGAGTGAATAAAGTGATTCCAGCTGAACGGTTCTACCCTAAAGATGCTCTTATCTCGTTCAATTGGAAGAAGCGGGTTCAGTCTCCAATACTCAAGTTGGAAAATTTGTTCTCCAAGAGCACTAAACACTGCATTCGTCTCCAGGATGATAAGCCTTCCCGAGAAAGGTCAAGACGAGTTTCATTGAGAGGCCTAGTTGAACTGAAAAGAATCAAAGGAGTGGTTGGAGCAGAGGGAATGATAGTCATGGCTGCAGGTGTTCCTGAACTATATTGTAACCCTGCACTGAAGAAGGCGTTACCACTGTGCGAAGGCTGCCCGAAGTGTCTGCTGTGCTACCTGAGGTAGCTAGGGACATGAGTCAACTTGAGGATGTATATCTGACTCATTATATGTCTGCTACTGAGCCTGAATGTATTGATTAATGTAAATATTGCACTGTAGTGTATCCGTTACACGCCCTTGGGAGGACCCAAGAGTTTAGGGGGAGTGAGTGTAGCGCTGCTGTAAAGACTGTATTCTGGTGCATTGAATTATTCCTGCCACTAGAGGTAGACATTGTGGACTATGCTGGACAAAAATGAACTCCATCTCCCAGAAAGCTTTGCAAGGGGAACAGGAAGGGGGTGTGCTGGCCAGGAAAGACATCAGCAGCCTCGTGCAAGGCATGGGCAGAGTGAACGGAGCAGTGGAAGGTGGAGGACGCACGTTGGAGCTGTCAGGGATCGCAATCAGGCCGGAGTGTAGACGCTGTCTTACTCGTGCTGGAGATCGGGACAGAAATCGTGCTGTGACCTACCTACTCAGCGCTGAGAGATTTGGAGGACAAGCTGGTTCCGGCAAGACCCTGCATTAGGAGGCCGCGCTGATAGATTGGGAGTGCAGGCGGCGGATCGAGGGTTCCAGTTGCAGAGATTCGGCAAGGGGGGAGCAGATTCGTTGACACAGAGTCCCAGTACACAGCAGAGAAAGATCCTTTGGTCGAGGCAACGAGTGCTGGACAGTTCGTTCGACGGATGGGTGAGAGGCCTCCAGGCCCACAGTTCCGAAACAGAAATGCACGCTTGTTATTGCCTCAATTTACAGGGCCCCAACGGTGACTAGTCGGAGATTGTTTTTTTCGTTCACTGGCCAGTCGAACACAGTACTCGGGTACCTTAGACAACACACACACACATACATATTTTGAGCTATTTTACGGGACTTACACTCCAGAACTGAGGGAGTTAACCGTTCTTTTCCGCCGCGTGTTTTTCCCACGTGACGCATCCTGTAAATTCAGTCAACGCGCATTTATTTTATGACACTTTATCTTTCAGTAAAGTATATAAAACTAGAAAATCCACAACAGTGCTGGTGTGTAATAATTCCTATGGCGGTGAGACTGTCCCGAGGTTTATTCAGCAGCTCCTCCGGGGGTGAGCGCTACAATAGATTAAAGGAAAACCACTTACCGTCATTTGAAATTTCTTTTTTTTCATTTTAAATGTTTCTATACATCCCACAAATCCGCCACTTCACGGGCAGGTTATGGGGACCTCCTAGGCACGATATTTGAAGGAATTTTTCCTTTTTATTCTTAACCTTTATGTCATGGAAAAATCACTGTTCCTTTAAAAACTTTTTTTTTTTACTTTTTGTCCTTGTTTCCTGTCCCCCAGGGCACTACCCGGACCCCCCCATACACCTTTTATGGCAGATATCTTGCATATATGCCCTCTTGGAGGGCACTCTAAAAATCGAACGTTCGAGTCCCATTGACTTGCATTGAGTTCGAATCGTGTTCGCGTTCGAATTCGAACTTTTTCAAATGTTAATGTTCGAATGCGAACCGAACACTTGGGTGTTCGGCCCATCACTAATAGGGAGTATTTATGTCTAGACTATGCCCTTTAAAAACTACAATTGAGCGTGATTCTTATATATACTGTATTTAGCTCATATTCCTGACTCTTACCTACTACTTCCTCTCATTTTTGATAAAGTTGTCAGTATCTGGTACATTTAATATCCTGTTTGTTTATTCAAAGGAATATGTAGGACTATGTACCATCCTTATATATTGGATATGCTGTTAGTAGGTCTTTTGTTTTTGGTTTTAATTCACATGTTTATGTGAGTTTGTGTGTTATAATCATGATCCATTTTTAGCCTTGTGATATTGTGTTTCAATAAAAGTTTTTTTATCTATTGTCACTAGTTGAATCTGTGATCCAACTGATTGGCCGATGCACTCTGTCGAGGCTCAGTGGCGGGTTGCTGCCTGATCTCTTTCTCCCTGCTGACCGCTGGCTGCTCCTGGCTGTAGATCCGCTGTCTAGGGTTCTTTCTGGCTGGCTCTACTTTACTGCGGCGAAGGTCTCTCTGCCTAGCTCTCGGTTTGACCCACGATGTCTCCTTTTCGCAGCACTACGGGCCCTGGTTCCCCCTATATCCCTGGACATTGGTTGATGCTCCTCTGCCCCCTCCTTTCTCCCCATTTAAACTTTTATCCACTGACCCCCTTCACTGTAAGTCCGCTGAGACTTTTCTTGCACTCCACTATTTTTTACGCACGCGCAACGCGCAACGCGTAACGCGTAACGCGTAAATTTTTGCGCAAGGCGTTAAACGTTAACGCACGGAAATCAATGCTGGAATTACAATCCTCGTGCATTTTTTCATCCGTCGAGAAATAACGCATGTTAAACGCGCGCGCAGCAACCTTGCGCATAGAAATCTGTGTGCGGACTGTTTTTTTCACACGATTCAGCCAATCAGAATTAAGAACCTTAATTATCTCACGTTACGTTTTTGCGCCTGTCAAAGTCAATCTGAGTATATATGCTGCAGCAATAAAAAATGCACACACATCTCAAATTTAATTGATTTGGTATGTGTAGAATGTATAAATATACTTTGCTGTATTTTTTTTTCTGGGATGGTGTATTTGGGTTCGGCCAGGTCCGTCAGATTTGCCTTTAACACCAGCTTTCAGGAGTTGTTAAAATTTTGCGCGCAAAGGCTGTGCATTACAAACTGCGCAAAGATTGTAATACCATCCGCGTACCAGCATTTGCGCTCACAATGTTAAGTATAGGACGCGCGACGTATAGTAAGCTCGCGCAGCGTTCGCGCAGGATCACCCGCGGTAGACGTATAAGCACGTTTGTTGCGCTGACATTGTAATACGATGTTCAGCGCAAAGGGTTTTCCCCTGCGTTAATGCGTTTTTGCACGGGCGCAAACGTATGCGCGAAGATTGTAATAGGGCCCTATAAGTGGACATTTTTTTTTTTTTTTAGACATTGTTGGAGACCCCCTCCCCTTTTTTTTAATGTGTCCCCTGGTGTAGGACTGGTGTAGGGTCTGGGCTTTTTTTCTTGGCTGTTGAGGTGTCAGGCCCGAGCCAGGATGGAGCCATGGTGTGGCCTATAAGTTGTATGTTTTATTTCCCAAGCGCTGGGGTTTGAGCAAAACAGGCAGACTCAGGAAGCAGTTGTAAGAAAACCTATAAGTGTATTGAAGAGTACACGGCAAACAGTCTTAGTACAAAAGAATGTCCAAAAATACAAAACAGGTAATAACTGAGCAGAGAGGATTATGGGTAATGTAGTCCCAAGCTGTAAGGGGAATCCTCTAGAATGATCACCAGGAGCTTCAGCAGCGATACTTTGATTGAAGGTTAGTGTAGAGTCTGAGGACTGGAACCACCGGTACGTCGCTAGATACACAGGAACCAGGATGACTGTAACAGTTACGGAGGACACAGTGTGGCTGGAGTTCGCTGATAACTGCAGGCAATAAGTAAGAGGGTGAACGTTTAGGTAGAGCTAGCAATATAGCAATATGGAAGGGAAACACCAGTCCTTGAATGGCTGGCAGTCAAAGACAGGAGAGGTATGGAAAAAGGGTAACAGAACCAGGCAAAGCCTGGAAGTAAGAAGTCCTGCCCAGCAGGTAGAATAATGAATAGTCAAGAATATCAGAAATAAGTAATAGAGAACGATAAGGAATAAACAGGCACTAAAGGGAGGTCAGAACAAACTGAAACTGAAAATACTAAAACAAAAAACCAAGACAAACAGGACTGAAAGAAATATACACAAACTACTATACAGGACCAAGAGAAGTAACTGACAGAACTATGACAAGAGGGAGCTCACAAAACCTCTGACCGGTAAGGGAAGGAAACAAAACAGAATGAAAGAGCATGGAGGAAGTGGAGAGGCCACAATAAATGGCTGGTCATCCAGGTGAGAAAATCATAAGACAGCCAGCCAAGGGGAAAACCAGAAATGGCAGGAGCCAAAAGATGGAAAAGGAGATGAAGGGGAAAAGGCAGAATTGAACAAATGGGAGACGGAACAACCATGGCCAATAGGAGAATATAGGAGGAGAATATAGGGGTGTAAGTCTCACATGGGGCCCAAGCTTTCATTATTCCCTCCCACCTTTTTTCTATATGTGGGCAAATACCATGGCCCTGTCTGCCTCCTTTGGCCCTAGGTCACCCGGCCAAGTGGTCACTTCCGTGGCCTCTTGCTCCCCTTTTATGGGCACCGGAGTGAGCCCGGGATATCACTTTCCTTATGGCAGTCCTTCACTTCCTTTCCCTTCCCTTCTTTTTCTTTTGATTCTTCAGTCCGCTTCTGTACCTTGGGCCCCCCCCACTGATTAACTGCAGCAGTCATTCTCACCTTCCCTGCACCGACTGACAAGGTTGTTTACCTGTCCCCACCCTCGCCGTCCCTTTTATTTTTCACGTTGATGTCTCTTGTTGTGTTTTACCTATTGACCTAATAGCACACTGCATATATTTCTGTAATTGTATTTACTTGGCCCTGCAAGGTCATTTCTCTGTGAAATTCTCTATTTGACTGTTTTTCACAATAAAAAACCTTGAATTAAAAAAATCACTAAATGGATACACTTAGTGACACATAAAGAGTATATTTCACCATTTAAAAAACCAAAGCTAGGCTACAAATGTTGTCATAAATGCAAAAGGTGTACTTCAGACACAGATAAATAATTATGTGATTTGTTTCACTATCTTTTTTCTTACATCTTTTCTTTAGGCATACATTTTGAACCTCACATATGTTTTATGATTGCTAATGTTGCACATATGCTGAAAGTATGGTCAATAATTCCAATGTGCGAAGGGAGCGGGCTGGTTGAAACCAGAAGTGTTTTTATTTAAAAGTTTTCTGCAATGACATAAAGCATGACCTTTCAGTCTGGTAGGATTGTAACCGATAAGCTGTTCCTTATACACTAATACACATATAGATTTTGCAGAGTCAACAGGGCTGAGAGCAAGGAAGGGGTTAACCTGGGAGGGTAGGTACTTCCCCTACAGCCCTTCCTGTTAAAAACACAAAAGTATCACAGGTGATTGAGAGTGGAGTGGGAGAAGCTTGGAGACACACAGAAAGCTCTGTGTGGGCGGTTGCTGGAGCTATTGGACTTTCTGGTGAGATTACCTAAAAGCACTATGAAGTGCAACTTTACCTAAAGACTTTTGTTTTCTGTTGATGGTTCGCTGAAGAAAAGCTGTTTACTTTCTGTATGCTGAAGGAAAGGTGTTTACCATTTGCTGAAGAAAGCTGTTTTGTTATATTGCTGCTGGAGCAAATAAAAACAAAGGAAAAGCCTGCTTGTTTGTCCCTGGATTGTGTCAAAGACGCCCGTATATCCCTGGGGTCCCTACAATTGGTGGAGGATGCGGGCATCTTGCCACCCCTCACAAGCCAAGCGAGTGGACTTTTTTGTGAAAAAAAAGATATTTAAAGAGACAGTGATCTAATTACATGTCCTGGTTGAAAACTGCTCAAGCGTTGCAAACCCCAGGAAAAGACATGGAGGAGCTGGTTAAGCACCTAGTACAAGCCACAGTCGCTCAACAGCATATCAGTGCACAGGCAGTTGCAGCGCAATAGGAGACCAATCGCCTGCTGGCTAAACAGATTGCAGCCTTGCAAACCACAGTGATGCAGCAAGTCAGAAAGGTCCAGGAGGTGGGTGAAACACCAAGTAACCCTCGGAAGGCTGTGCAGCGGGCTCTGCAAAAGATGACCCCAGTAGACATGTGCATTCGTTTTAGTACTAAAACGATTTAGTCCGAACTTTGGGATCATTTAGTTTTAGTATGACTCGAGATACGAAACTGCTCAGTCCAAAAAACGAAAGAAACTAAAATAAAATGCACTACATTTTAGTTTCAGTCCTTTTTGTGATATTACATTGAGTGAAGGAGACCAGTAATGAAGCGCAACATCGCAAAGCTACAGAAAAGGTTTGTATGCTTAATCCTTCCCGACCCCTACCCGAAAATCTGACAGTGATAGAGCTCCAGAATACTCACTTGCAGCATAGACAGCCAGCACAGGAGAGGAAACCTTTACTTAACCCTTGCATGTCTATGAGGCAGACAAGATGATAAAAGCAGCTGGAGAAGGAAAACATTCAAATAAATCACACTGAAAGCTAATGACAGAGGAGGGCTGGATAGTAAAAACCCCTTTATAACAAGCAGCGCTGGGAGAAGAGAGGGACTTTATAAACCGTGTGTTCTCTCCCCTCCCGCTCTACATAATAGGGGCTTAGGTCTGATACATTTTATATTATCCAGGAGCACTATCCCCCTTTCCTCATCTATAATACACATTTTATATAAAGTCCCTCTCCTCTCCCAGTGCTGCTTGTTATAAAGGTTTTTTTTTACGTCTGATACATTTAGTATCCAGCTCTCACAGTTACTCTGTCATTATGAGCCTTCAGTGTGATTTATTTGAATGTTTTCCTTAGGTTTAAAGTGCTTTATTTTATTATAAAAATCTATTTGCACCAGTCATCTCTTCTCTGAGCTTTCAGACCGATTTACGTTAATATTTTTCCTCTCCCCTGCTTTTATATTCCTGTGTCTCCCCCACAGAGATACAAAGTTTAAGTAAAAGTTCCCTCTCCTGTGCTGGATAAGCATTGCATTCCGAAGTTCTGCACCCTCCACATGCCAATGCAGTAGGATGTTCTATACAGAGAGGGGCATTAATTAATGCAGGTGGATGTTGTCTACATTATACAGAGAGGGGTATTAATTAATGCAGGAGGATGTTATCTACATTATACAGAGAGGGGTATTAATTAATTCAGGATGATGTTCTATACATTATGCAGAGAGGAGCCTTTTTTTTAGCCCTTTAAATCCAGTGGCTGTGAGCGCTGAGATCGGCTGCTTGTTATATTATCTCTCAGTACAATGTATCAGGCTCAGCTGTTACAGTAACTGACTGTAACAGCGCTCAGAGTTTCAGTAAAACAAGGAAATAATATTGTTCTAACCTCTTATATATAAAAAATATTATTTACTAGTCTTACTGAAACTCTGAGCACTGTGATGAGCAGCAGTCAGTTACTGTAACAGCTTTGCCTGTCTCATTGTGCTGAGAGTGAGTGATACTGTAACAAGCAGCAATCTCATCCCTCTGAGGAGCCACTACAATAGTAATTGTATCCACTGGTTTTCGGATGAATGAAATTAGTTTTCATACTAAAGAACTGAAAACAAATTTCTTTAGCAACTAAATAAATTGCATTTTAGGACTAATCCATTAGTTCAAAACGAAATTTTGTGCTGTGCACATGTCTAGACCCCAGCAGACCGTGTGGAGGCCTACCTTTCCCTCTTTGAGCGAACTGCCACACGGGAAGGGCTGCCTGAGGTGGAATGGGCAGGTGTACTGGCCCCTTTTCTGATCGGTGAGTCACAGCAAGCATATTTTGACCTAGCCCCTGAATCTGCATGTGTTTATACACAGCTGAAAGCAGAGATTTTGGCTAGAATGGGAGTAACTTACTTTAAGGGCGAACCGAGTTCATGCCTGGAGATATGATCAGGCCAAGCCTGCCTGTGCACAATTGTTTGCCCTGCTGCACCTCCTGAAGGACTGGGTTGCCCTGGACCGTTTTGTGCATGGCCTCCCCAACGGACTGTATTGTTGGGTGACCCAGACAGAACCCCAAACCCTGGATGAGATGGCTGCAGCAGTAGACCGATACACCTGTGCTGAGGGTTTGTCTGGGGACCCTGCACCAACCAGAGAGCTGCGTCCTAGAACATGGATGTTTACAGACACACGCACTGTGTCTGCTCTGGGGCGGGCCATTCATAGTAAGGGCTCCACAGCAACTAACCCTCCCGGGAACTTGCCACTGGAAAGAGGACCCCGCGACATGCGTTGCTGGGCCTGCCACCAACTGGGTCATCTGGCGGTCCAGTGTCCAAAGCGAGGGGAGCCTATGGAGTGCGATGTGAGCCGGCGCTGCTCCCTGTATGCCTATGCGGCCTGTGTGTCCACAAGCGAAAAACCACGTGAGAGAGTCGTGCACATTAATGGTATGGAGGTTGTTGCCCTCCTTGACTCTGGAAGTGTTGTTACCCTGCTTAGAGCGGACAAATCGCATGGAAAGCTGGTCCCTAAAGAGTATGTGGGGGTCATTTGTGTGCATGTGGATATTAAAGACTACCCTGTAGCCCTGGTAACCCTGTCTATCTCAGTGGGAACTGCTTCATTGAAAGTTGGGGTGATGCCGGGATTGTACCATGACCTGTTGATTGGACGTGACTTCCCTTTGTTTTGAGACTTGTATGAACAAAAGGTACAGGGTTCAGAATCCTCCCCAAAAAAGGATGACACACCTGAAATTGCTGAATCTGACCCACGTCCCTTAGAAGTGTTCGCAGGGTTAGAGGTGGAAGCCAATTCCTCTGACCCCGACCTCGGTGACCTAGAGGTTTCCCGTGAAGATTTTCTGAGTGCTCAGATAAGGGACCCCACTCTTATCCCTACCAGAGACCAGGTCACTGTATTAAATGTGAAGCCCAGCAACCTGGGGCAAATGATCGATTCCCACATTTTGCTGTAAATGCCGATTTACTGTACAGGGTAACGAAAGAAAATAACGAAATTATTGAACAACTGGTGGTGCCCAAGCCTTTTCGGCGCACCATGCTACAGTTGGCTCATGTGCTTGGGGGACATCTTGGGGCGGTTAAGACTCAGGAACGGGTCTTAGAACGATTTTGTTGGCCTGGAGTGTACCGGGAAACTAAGGACTTTTGTGAGTCCTGCCCCACCTGCCAAATAACCACCCCAACACCCCATTTTCGAAGTCCTTTGGTGCCGCTTCCAATTATTGAAGTGCCGTTTCAATGCATAGCCATGGACTTGGTCGGCCCCTTAGTCAAGTCAGCTAGGGGACACCAATACATCTTAGTAGTCCTTGACTATGCCACCAGGTATCCTGAAGTGGTCCCCTTAAGAAATATGTCTTCCAGGATCATTGCAAGGGAGTTGTTTCAGATGTTCACAAGAACAGGGCTCCCGTCTGAGATCCTGACTGACCAAGGAACACCTTTTTATGTCTAAGATAATGAAAGAACTGTGCAAACTGTTCAGAATTAAACATTTGCGTACTTCAGTGTATCATCCGCAAACGGATGGTTTGGTAGAGTGCTTTAATAAAACCCCTGAAAGGGATGCTTTAAAAAGCAGTTGAGAAGGATGGCCATGATTGGGATTTTCTGCTACCCCATTTGTTGTTTGCAATACGAGAGGTACCCCAGGCATCCACGGGGTTCTCGCCATTTGAGTTGGTTTATGGAAGACACCCCCGTGGATTACTAGACATAGTTAGGGAGACTTGGGAGCATTTGCAGGTTGCACAGGCGACTGAAAGTCGCTTATACAATCGGTTTGCCAAGGTTAGAGAGTTTCAACCTGGTGATTGGGTTCTAGTGTTAGTACCCACTGTAGAAAGTAAGTTTCTGGCAAAATGGCAGGGACTTTTCGAGATCATTGAAGATGCAGGGGCGGTTAACTATAAGGTCTTCCAACCCTAAGAGAACCCTTTCTAAGAGAAAACCCTACCAAATATATCACGTTAACCTCCTTAAACCCTGGAAGGAAAGAGAGGCTTTGGTGGCAAGGAAGGAAGGACAGGGAGATCCTGATGCTCAGATCAAAAAAGTAGGCATAGCAGAGACCCGCTCACCTACCCAAAAACAGGAAATCTGGGAGTTTTTGCAGAGGAATAGAGAAATTTTCTCAAGTCTGCCAGGATTCACCAAGGTGATTAAACATGATATTCACACAGACCCTGGTGTTCGAGTGAATCTAAAACCATACCGTATTCCTGAAGCCCGTCGAGAGGTGGTTTCTTCAGAATTAAAAAGTATGCTAGAATTTGGGATTATTGAGGAATCCACCAGTAGTTGGTCGAGCCCTATAGTCTTGGTACCCAAGCCCAATGGGACCTGGAGGTTTTGTAATGATTTCTGCAAGTTAATTAGGTCTCCAAACCATATTACCCCATGCCGCAGGTAGATGAGTTGATTGAGAGTCCTTAAATACATAAAAAATGGCGTCGCGCCCATACTCACCGGAGCGGCAGCAACTGCCAGGAGTAACAGCCCAGTCAATGTATAAAACATAACAAGGAAAAAGAGTGTCATCTGCGCTCATTTCTATGTGTTCCATGTACAACAAAAATTAGGTTTTTGTTTGTTTCAATGGCCATTGCAACGTAAGCCCACTCGCCACTTCAAGGCACCTCTTTAGAGTGGGTACCTAACAATTGTAACCAAAAGGCCGCTCTACTGAGCAGCTCCAAGCCCCTCCAGCTGCTTTTCAGCCAAGGAGAGGCAAAGATGGTGGGTTTTATTTATACACGCACCAAACACTTCCCATTAGGGATCAAAAACAAAAACATGGAAAGAGGAACAGCTGCAGAACGACGGACTGGTGTTACAAGCATGATATACATGAATACATAAAAAATGGCGTCGCGCCCATACTCACCGGTGCGGCAGCAACTGCCAGGAGTAACAGCCCAGTCAATGTATAAAACATAACAAGGAAAAAGAGTGTCATCTGCGCTCATTTCTATGTGTTCCATGTACAACAAAAATGAGGTTTTTGTTTGTTTCAATGGCCATTGCAACGTAAGCCCACTCGCCACTTCAAGGCACCTCTTTAGAGTGGGTACCTAACAATTGTAACCAAAAGGCCGCTCTACTGAGCAGCTCCAAGCCCCTCCAGCTGCTTTTCAGCCAAGGAGAGGCAAAGATGGTGGGTTTTATTTATACACGCACCAAACACTTCCCAATGGGAAGTGTTTGGTGCGTGTATAAATAAAACCCACCATCTTTGCCTCTCCTTGGCTGAAAAGCAGCTGGAGGGGCTTGGAGCTGCTCAGTAGAGCGGCCTTTTGGTTACAATTGTTAGGTACCCACTCTAAAGAGGTGCCTTGAAGTGGCGAGTGGGCTTACGTTGCAATGGCCATTGAAACAAACAAAAACCTCATTTTTGTTGTACATGGAACACATAGAAATGAGCGCAGATGACACTCTTTTTCCTTGATTGAGAGTCCTGCCCGTTTCATTTCCACCCTAGACTTAACAAGAGGGTACTGGCAGATTCCTCTTTCAGATGAAGCCAAAGAAAAAACAGCATTTGTTACCCCCGAGGGATTATGGCAGTATGTCAGGATTCCTTTTTGGTTACATGGGGCCCCAGCCACTTTTCAGAGGGCCATGGATCAAGTCCTAAGATCCCATAAGGAGTACTCAGAAGCTTAACTGGATGACATTGTTATCTTTAGCCGAGACTGGGAGAGTAATTTGCAGAAGGTCCAGTTAGTCCTGGATGCCCTCCGACAGGCAGGATTCACAGTGAACCCTGAGAAAAGTACACTTGGATTAGAAGAGTCCCGCTATTTGGGTTATGTGGTAGATTGAGGACTGATTAAACCCCAATGGAACAAAGTGGAGGCTATTCAAAAATGGCCCCGTCCTCTCACAAAAAAACAAGTGCGTTCCTTTCTGGGAATCGTGGATTATTACAGGAGGTTTATTCCTAATTTTGCTAGTCTGGCCTCACCTCTGACAAACCTCACCAAAGGAAACAAGTCCACAATGATCCATTGGACTGGGGAGGCAGAAGCAACATTTTGCACACTGAAGCGGGCGTTGTGCCAAGAACCTGTCCTTGTACCCCCCAATTTTCAGGAGGAGTTCTTGATCCAAACTGATGCTTCAAAGCTGGGACTGGGAGCAGTTTTGTCTCAGGTGCTTGGGGGTGAGGAACACCCTATTGTATATTTGAGCAGGAAGCTCACTCCGGCTGAGAAAAAATATTCTATTGTGGAGAGAGAATGTCTTTCCATAAAATGGGCTCTAGAGACGCTCCGGTATTACCTGTTGGGCCGATCCTTCAAGCTGGTGTCAGATCATGCCCCTCTTACCTGGATGGCACAGAACAAACATAGAAACTCCAGAGTCACTAGGTGGTTCCTGGCCCTTCAAGACTTTAAATTTAAAATGTTGCAAAGACCGGGGAAAGTCCATCAGAATGCGGATGCCCTTTCCCGGGTCTATTGTCATTTTGTACAGGCCCCTGGCCTGGGACAGAGGGGGGGATATGTGCAGAGTCAGCAGGGCTGAGAGCAAGGAAGGGGTTAACCTGGGAGGGTAGGTACTTCCCCTACAGCCCTTCCTGTTAAAAACACAAAAGTATCACAGGTGATTGAGAGTGGAGTGGGAGAAGCTTGGAGACACACAGAAAGCTCTGTGTGTCCGATTGCAGGAGCTATTGGACTTTCTGGTGAGATTGCCTAAAAGCACTACGAAGTGCAACTTTACCTGAAGACTTTTGTTTTCTGTTGATGGTTCGCTGAAGAAAAGCTGTTTACTTTCTGTATGCTGAAGGAAAGGTGTTTACTTTACCATTTGCTGAAGAAAGTTTTTTGTTATATTGCTGCTGGAGGAAATAAAAACAAAGGAAAAGACTGCATGTTTGCCTCTGGATAGTGTCAAAGACGCCCGTATATCCCTGGGGTCCCTACAAGATACAGTATATAACAGTAAGATTCACCTATGCAGGAATAATGTCCTTATAGAAAATATTAAACAATTAAACGTGCAGATATAGGATTACTCAAGCTGCATTATCGTGGGCTAATTGTGCAATACAATCAATACAGTATAACATGAGATCCTATAGTCATCACATTCCCTGTATGCTGGTGCCCTATGACACATCAGCACAACCCACTGACATCTGTATAGTGTCACCCAACAGCGGCAACAGCCTTTTCTCCTCACAGGGATGTGAATTGAATCACCTTTGCCCTGTTTATAACCTTGGATATGCTCACTCTTACCTGTAATGACACAAAGCATGAACTTTCAGTCTGGTAGGATTGTAACTGATAATCTGTTCCTACCAGGAACAACAGGTCTGCTCTTTTGGTTCCCTCTGCTAAGGAAACATCTTACATGAAAACGTGCTCATCATTCAGGCTTTAAACTCTGCTGCCATCTACTGGTGGTTTATTAGAAATGCCATTAGTTTACTTTATCAGAGCTTTACATAGTTACATAGGCTGAAAAAAAACATGCGTCCATCGGGTTCAGACTCTCCCACATCACCTACTGCTGTTGATCCAAAAGAAGGCAAAAAATCCAGTCTGAAATGCTTGCCAATATGCAACATACTGGGAAAGAATTCCTTCTTGACCCCAGAATGGCAGTCAGATTTCTCCTTGAATCAAGAAGCTTTTACCCACATATTAAATATTATAACCCTTAATATTCTGTGTCTGCAGGAAGTCATCCAGTTGCTTTTTAAAAGTCTGTACGGTCTCTGACCCAACCACCTCAACAGGCAGAGAATTCCTCAGCTTTATTGTTCTCACCGTAAAATAACCCTTCCTATGCTTAAGGCTGAATTTTCTTTCTTCCAGTCTAAATGGATGACCCCTTGTCCTGTGTATAATCCTGTTAATGAATATCTTGAATATCAGACAATGGTTGATAATTGCCCCGTATATATTTATATAAGGTTATCAGATCCCCTCTAAGGCGCCGTTTCTCTAAACTAAACAGGTTTAAGCTTGTTAGTCTTTCCTCATAACTTAACCCTTCCATTCCCCTTATTAATTTATTTGCCCGTCTCTGCACTTTTTCTAGTGCTATAATATCTTTTTTTAGACAGGTGACCAAAAATGCACGGCATATTCAAGGTGCGGTCTGACCATTGATTTATACAGAGGCAAAATTATGTTTTCATCCCGAGAGTGAACTCCCCTTTTAATGCATGCCAATACTTTGCTGGCCTTAGCGGCTGCTGTTTGACATTGCACATTGTTACTTAGTTTGAAGTCTATGATTATTCCCAAATCCTTCTCCTGCTTGGATTTCCCTAACTCAGTACCATTTAGGGTATAAATTGCTTGTGTGTTCTTCACTCCAAAATGCAGAATTTTGCATTTATCTAGATTAAATTTAATCTGCCATTTAAGTGCCCAGTCCCCCAATCTATCTAAATCCCTCTGCAGCGAAGTAACATCCTGCTCACATTGTATTACTTTTCCTAGTTTTGTGTCATCTGCAAACACTGATACATGGCTTTCAATGCCTATCTCAAGGTCATTTATAAATAAATTGAATAGTATTGGTCCTATAACAGACCACTGATGTCCATCTTGAAAACTGGTGTCCATCTACCATTTATATCCACTCTCTGTACCTATCTTTTAGCCGGTTTTCTATCCAAGAACAAGTATTTTCATCTAGACTAATTTTTCTTAATTTAAATAGTAACCTTTTGTGTGGAACTGTGTCAAAAGCTTTGGCAAAATCTAAGTAAATCACATCCTCTGCGACCCCCGATCTATACTTCTACTTACTTCCTCATAGAACGTAATTAGGTTAGTCTGACATGATCTGTGTTTCATGAAACCTTGCTGATTTTTGCCAATTACATTATACCTCCCAATAAATTCCTGAATATTATCCCTTAGTAACCCCTCAAAAACTTTCCCAGCCACAGATGTTAAGCTCACAGGTCTATAATTCCCAGGCACAAATTTTAAACCTTTCTTAAATATAGGGACCACGTCAGCTTTTCTCCTATCCTCTGTACCAGATTCCTGAAAGAAAATAATCTTGAAAGATTTAGAACAGAGGTTTACATATTTCAACACAAAGCTCTCTCAGTACTCGCGGGTAAATTCCATTTGGCCCTGGGGCTTTATTCACATTCACATTGTTTAATTGCTGCAAAACCTTGTCCTGAGTCAACCAGTCACTTTGTATTAGTAAGTTTTTATTAATGAATTGCATGTCTCCTGTTATTTGATAGCTTTGATAGCTGAAACTGTAAATATAACATTAGTGTATGTTTATGGGGTACCTGGTTCATTTTAATGGGGTACCTGATTTTGACATACCTTACACTCTCCCCCACAAAATTTTATGTCGTCCCAGACATACGCAGACTTTAATATACGAACCATCCTCTTACTTATCTCACAACAACTATAGGGAGCCAAGGTTAAGTAGTAATACAATTACTTGAGGAACCATCCTCCCTGTGACATCTACTCCCAGTTGAGTCACAGCTTCCCACCAGGTCCACAGCGCTATGGAGCCTGGTGAAATGTTGTTGCTTATAGCCAACCAATTAGTAAACCTCTTTAACACAGGGTTGTACTGATTATTGTGAAGACAATAATTGATGGAGAACTAGGGGACATCTTATTTCTTCTGTCCCTTTTACTTTTAATAAAGTGGGATACCCATGGTATGTTACTGATACAGTACAGCATAACAACCTTATACTCTGTACTGGTTGTTGGTGGTGTCGGCCGACTTTAGCATCTACCTAGTTCCATCACTTGAAGATATTTAACCTGGAATGTCTGCAGTAAGAGTGCAAGTAATGTCCTTTTGTTAACCACAGAACATAACATCTAACATTTCAGTGAACATTACTAAACCATAGCATTATAGGCATAGTGTAACTATCTGGACGGTCTGAGCCCCTGGCGCCCCCTTGAGTCCTGTTGCCAATCACATCCTGCATGAATATGCAGGTTCCAGGACTTTTACCGGTTGTTCGCAATCTATCCCTGGAGCCTCACCTGAACTCTATTTGGACTTAATGAACGATGCTTAAAAGGAAGCAACACCCTCAAGGTGTTGCCTCCACATTCGTAGTCCTGGCCCTGGTTGAGTGCAGATGTTTCTCCATTGAGCTCTGGCCTGTATCCATCAAGGTTTTCCTGTCATCCCACGTTTACCCTCTGCTTTGTTCTGGAATTTATTCATCATCACCGGTACCCTTCTTGTTACCCCTGTTCCAGGTTATATTTGGATCCCATGTGTACCACACCCCTTGCTTAGTATCTGACCATCCTGCTTGCCTGTGTCCTGATTAGACCCCTGCTTGCATTACTATTCTGTTGCCTGATCCCATACTGTACCGTTGTCTGATATATTTCTGCGTTATTTATGTTTTGGTTTATTCATAGTCTGCCCTTCCTGTGTTTATTAGGTTTCCCTCTGTTTGCAGCTTCTCTCATCCTTCTAGGTATTCAGTCCCCTCTTGTTACTCATCTTGTTTCTCCTGCCTCCTTGCTGCTCCTATATCCAGTTCTCCCTCACTCCTACTACTTTCAGCCATCCCTCTGTTGCCTCAGCCCATTTCTGCATCTCTGCCCTAGTCTGTTCCCATATTGCCATACCTCTTCCTGTTGTTTTGGTTTAGATCTCCTTTGTTAGTATTTCTGGTTTAGTCTGTTACTGTGCTTTAGTTCAGGTCTGTCTGTGTATCTTGCTTTACGTATTAAACCCTGCATTAGTATTGTGTCTCTGTACCTTGAATGAATTTTGAGTCACTGCACATTGGATTTAGGACACACTCCTGCACTCAATGCTAGACCCTAACTGTGACACATAGATACAAGTACCAACTTTAGAGTCCTCAGCAAAACAGTCTGGGCTTAGGTACCAGCTAGGACAAATGGGTAGTGTAGAAACACAGTCTATGACCTGTACTGCTGCATTTCTGGCAACACTACTGGGTTGACCCAAAGTGTTGTAAGTCAGAACTTTCGGCTGTCTCCTGTTCCTGCTGGGCCGTATCCGGCATAGCGGAAGGGCATCTGAAGGGACCTCAAACTTGCCTTCGTCACTGTCAACTGTCTCTGTTGATTTATCGGGCGAAGAGTTTACTTCTTCTGGGTCTTCCGATGAACATGTAGTTGGTTCAGGTTGAATCACAGGTGCGTCCTCAGTTGTTTCCACTGTAATTTCCTCTCTATTTTCCTTTGTACTTTCCTCTATAGCTTTCGCAGTAGCCTTCTTTTTACTTTCCTCAGTTCTTTCCTCACACGTTTCCAATTGGCCAGGGTAGAACTCTGCCGCTTCAAGATTCAGGTTTATGTCTTCCCTTATGTGATCTCTCTGGGTTACAAGGATGAACGATCTCCATTGTTTCTTGTTCAAGATCCGATTCATCTTCTGATATTCCCTCAGACATCTGCGTAGCTGGTTTAGGAGTCTTCGAAGATAGTACGGTGGGCAACGCCGTCTGCGGTAAGGGCGCTGTTGGTTAGAACCATCTCCTTCAGGTACAATCTCCGCTTCCTCAGGCTTCTTTCCAACCTCACTGTTTTGGTAGTTTGGCTGGGAATTGCATGAAGGACCTCCTCTGCGACGTGGATAACGCCTATAATGTTTACAGTCTGCTGCATATTTACTGCCTTGGACTGGAACCCCACCAGTTACATTTGCTACTTCTGTACCCTTTTCACCTTCCACTACATCAAACTCCAGTCTCTCCATCTCTTACACTGCGAAGGTATTTCCTAGGGTTGTTTTTCTTGATGGCAGTCTGATGTAGAAATACATCTTCCTTGGTGTCGTCCCTGTTGATAAAACCATATCCGTTTCGCACATTAAACCAGTTAACAGTTCCCAAAACCTTGGTTGCGATGACCTTCTTCTCTCCCACAGTGGTTTGGAAGCTTGCTGGCTACCTACCAACACGAGTTGTTTTTTGGGACACAGGGTGGGCTCTAGCACAGGTTACTGTCGGTCCCTTGACCGCAATCCTTTTCCGTTTAACTGATTTGCTCTGAACGTTTAGCAGTAGCTTGCTATATGTCCATATTGACCACAGTTGAAACAGTGACGACATGTACTTCTCTGGTCAGTCCTTTTACAGGATTGACAACGTCCATTGCTCCTACCGACTGTTACCTGAGGCCCTCTGATTTCACAGGCTTGTCGGGTTCCCAGAGAAGTGTCTTCATCTCTTTTCGCATCTGTAGTATCAGATTTTCCAGTTCATAGTTGTCCTTAGACAGTTGTTGAATCGTTGGGCTACTTGCATGAGGTGGTGACCAAGGTTTTGCATCGGCAGTCATTGTCATGACACTTGGTTCTTGAGGACACTGTAAGGTGTTGGACTGACATTCTTTCCCTTTCATTGAACTGCTGGACTGGGATTTCTTTTGCTTCTTTTCCCTTTCCATCTCCATATCAGTGGCTTCATTCGTTTTCTCTAGGGGCACCTCATCTGAATTGGAAGTATCATCTAGATACTGCTTTAATTGGAATTTGATGTCTTCATTCCTCAGTCCAGTACCCAATGATTTTAGGAATTTCTTCTGTATCAGCTCAGCCCCGAAATGTTCATCATGAGCCTTCTCCTTGGGAGACAAATAGCAACCGATCTTTTAATTCAATCGCTCTGAACAGGAAATTCTGCGGAGTTTCATTACTCTTCTGAGTGATGTTGAGGAGCTGCTGGTACAATTCGGAGGCATTCTCCTCCTTATAGTGACTTTTTAAGATTCGTCTAAGTTGCACTAGAGTCAGTCTATTTTTCAAGTCCAGCATAACTCTTAAGCTTAGGCCAGAGCCAATGGCTTTTACCACAGCTTCTTTGATCTCAGTCTCAGGATATCTTTTCTGTAGTCACAGGTCGATCTGGTGCATCAGATTGGTGTAGGACAGCTAGTCCTTCTGCTCTTTTTCTCCAATCTGGCCTGTGATCTTGAAGTCTTTTCTAATGGTCACCTCTGGCAAGTTACCATGGTGTAGTCTCTGAGTAAGCGGAGCTGGCTCTAGTTTTGGATGACTGTCACTCGAGTCTTTACTTTTAGTACTGAGCTCTTTTATCTGTTCCTCGATTATTCTGGACGTTTCTTGAAACTTCTCCTGCATAGTGTGATATTGTCATTTCAAGTCAGCTAAGGCTAGGGTCAGACTGAGGCAGTGCGAACGCGCGTTCTGGCGCACTTAATCACGGCCGCACTAGCAGCAGATGCCGGGCAATGACGGCCAATATACGAAGTACGGTCGCACAAAAGTCCGGCTGCGCAACGCAAGTGGAAAATGAACGCATTTTTTCGAGAACGTGAAACCGCAGGTACTGACGTACAGAGTGCGCTGCGTTCGCTAGCGGCGTGTGTGCGTGAATTGGAGACGTCAGACGCTGCTAATGTCCGGCCAACATAACGTACAGACGCAAAAAGGGTTTTATTGATGATCCGTACAAAATCACGGACGAAAATGCGCATAGTATGACCACTATCACGTATTCTGTGAAAAAATGCGTCCATTCGTTCGAACGCACTTTTTCACAGACAACATAAAAATGCGTTCGTCTGACCCTAGCCTAACTGTTGTTCTAGTTGGGGGTCTTTCTCACTGATACTTGGGTCTTCCGCATTGTCCCTCTTCTTCTCTAGCTCGATAATGAATCTTTTTGTTGCTTGCAGAAATTGTGTCACCGCCTCCTCACTTTCAGCTTCGACTAGTTCATCTATTACCTCATTAATGATCCGCATATAATGGTGTCAGGTTTTTCCTTTCACCATGCTGGCTTTGATGAATTGGTCAGTCTCGATGAGATCACCCACTGACAAGGGGATCAGGTGTCTACTGATTTCATCCTGCAACCTCTCTAGATCTATCTGTATTCGCTTACTGTGCAGCAAGGGTTAATATCCCAATCTCCCCTAAACTTTGCGTAACCGCTCTTTTTTCACTTCCGTGACCCCCTTTGCATTTTCTTCACCCAAGCCCCACGTTGGGCGCCAATTTTGTTGCACATATGCTGCTGGGTAATATGGTCGAATATATATATATATGAAAAACACACAGAAACCGGTGCAATATGAATGACAATTTACTTGGCAATCTATATTCACAGTTTATATTATTTGCTTTACAGTAACTACAGAAAAACTTACATATACACACAGTCATGGCACAGTACATTAAACTAAACAACAATACTTAAACAATACAGCAATGAAATTAAAAGCATGCTTACTCTAGGCCCCAGGCTGGGGGCTGCAGAAAACTTCACATGGTCAGTCTCCGGTATCAAGCTAAAGAGAGACTTAACTCTTGGTGGAAGTCCCTTTTATTCCCAGTGGGAGTAATCAATAAATAAACCTGTCTACCAATAGGAAAATACTTCTCTAATGTAGGCTGGCTTAAGGACATCACAGCTAGGCACAAAGGGCAAACAGCCTACACACTGCCCCTAGTGGTCCTTCTTTGGTATGTCAATCAGTTAATATTAACCACTTCACTGCTGAGGACGCGCTCAGCGCGTCCTCAGCAGTCCCGCTGGTATGCGGAGGACGCGCTCAGCGCGTCCTCCCATCGGGGTCAGCGTTCGGCCGGGTTCCGGCCGATCGCTGGCCCCTCCGGTGCGGGCTGACATCCTGGATGTCAGCCCGGCATCCGGACCAGCAGCCGCCAGAATTAGGTGTCATCGCGGGGGCGCGATGACACCTAATTCAGGCGCCCCCCCCCCGCATGTGCGGAGGAGGCGCCTGAAAGGGAGGGGGGGAGGTCCTTCGGACCTCTCTCCCTCCCGATCGGCAGCGCACAGGGGGTTAACCCAGGCATCATTTGGAAGGGCACAGCCTGCCCTTCCAAATGATGCCTGGCATTAACCCCTGGGGAGCTGGATCGCGAATCGGCGCTGAAAAGCGCCGGTTCGCGATCCTTTCCCGGAGCTGGCCGACATCTTGGATGTCGGCCAAGCCTCCGGGAACTCCCCCAGAGGACTGGCGTCATCGTGCGTAGCACGATGACGCCAGTCCTAGACTTAACCCCTAACTGCCACCAACTGTGGAGATAGGGAGTTCCAATGAACTCCCTATCTCCCGATCCGTGGCAGCTAGGGGTTAAATTTTGGTATCGGTGGATCGGCCAGAGCATGGCCGTTCCAACGATACCAAACATGAAAGTGAAAAATTTTGTAAAAAAAAAAAAAAAATGAAAAATAAAAAAAAAAAATTTTAAAAAAAAATTAAAAAAAAAAAAAAAAAAATTTATTTTTTATTTTTTTTGGTTTGTTAATGCAGCAATATTGTTCCCATTTCAATTATAATGTGAACAATGATGCTGCACTAACGATTTTTGTATGCGGTGCGTTTGTTAAAAATAGTGTCATTTTCCCCAAAAAAAAATGTAACGAGACCCCATCTCTAATTTTTTTAACAAGCGCACCCCATACAAAATATAACCGCAATTGCTCGCATGTTAAAATGTGGAAAAAAACACTTTACACATTGTAAATTATTGAAAATACATATTTTATTGCATTTTTTGTTATAATATACAGACATGACATAACGTATACATATAATAATGACATATTATGAATCTACTGAGTCTGACGGAAAGAACGCTATATAATATGTCTGGGTCATATACTAAAATAAGCCTTCAAAACACGTTTAAACATGATGCGCAAAACAGGTAAAAATGACCTCAGCATAGGGGCGGGAAAAGCCTCAGCAGCGAAAGGGTTAAAATATGATAATTTATGGCAGAAATCATCCATGATCATAACATACACTAATACACATTTAGATATAGAACAGTAACATTCACCTATGCAGGAATAACGTCCTTATAGAAAATAATAAACAATTAAACATGTACAGATATATGATTACTCAATCTGCATTAGGGCTGAAACAACTAACATAGAAACAGAAAAATGTCGGCAGATAAGAACCTTTCGGCCCATCTAGTCTGCCCAATTACATGGATACTTTACCTGGATTTATCTTATGTTTAGGATAGCCTTATGCCTATCCCATGCTTGCTTAAATTCAATTACTGTTTTGGCCTCTACCACTTCTACTGGAAGACTGTTCCATGTATCCACCACCCTCTCAGTAAAATAATGCTTCCTGATCTTACTTTTAAACCTTTGCCCCTCTAATCTAAGACTATGTCCTCTTGTTTTGCTACTTTGTTTCCTTTTAAACATAACTAATCGATTAATCGACAACTAATCGATGATTAAAATAGTTGTCAACTATTTCCATTATCGATTAATCGGTGTCGATTAATCGCCCTGTGTACAGCACACACTGTTTAGAGTCAGACTGAGTTAACCGTAAATAACCTCAGCTTCGGAGCTGATTGGAGAAGACGCGCGCGCTGCTTTACAAGGTATGATTTAGTTCCAGGGTTATGTCAGACACAGGTGTACAAACAATTGGAGTGTGACAACAGACAATATTAAAGAGAAATACAACCTCTAGATATCCCAGACGTCTCTCCCTTAGGCGTCTTGACAATGTAATGAAATTGATATGGAAAAACAGGAATCTGTAGAGGTAAAAAAAACAACGACTCCTAGCACGTACAGATATAAAAATTGTGCAAGAGATGCCCCTGCTAGGATAGCACTCACAAGATGAAAGATCTTTAAAACTTATCATCTCAACGGAGATTTCACACCACATCTGTCGCTCATAGAATATTCGGTCTGGAAATCCTTGCCGCCGCAGGAACCACCAATCACCATTCTGACTCTGGATGGTGATTGGTGGTTCCTGCGGCGGCAAGGATTTCCAGACCAAATATTCTATGAGCGACAGATGTGGTGTGAAATCTCCGTTGAAACGATAATTTTTAAAGATCTTTCATCTTGTGAGTGCTATCCTAGCAGGGGCATCTCTTGCACAATTTTTATATCTGTATGCGCTATGAGTCGTTGTTTTTTACCTCTACAGATTCCCGTTTTTCCATATCTATTTCATTATGTCAGACACAACCAGTTTTTTTTTATTCCCTTTACAACAGTAGAACTATAACACAAACGATAGGATACTGCCACTGGGTGAAAGGAGCTGTATGCCTGTGTTTTATCCTTACTTGAAGCTGGAGCCCTGTGCCACCACCCCACCCTCCCTGCCACATCCTCTTTGATTGGGAACTGCCATTCCCTCCCTTTTTTTTTTGAGAAAGGATTTTACCAGGAAGGATACATTGAGATTTCTCTCGTTTTCAAGTATGTCCTGGTCTGGTCCGTTTCCCCAAACTCACTCCCACACTCAGATCCGGTCTTTTGTCCATACCCACTCCCTCTCACACTCAGGTCAAGTCACTTGAGCAAAGTCACACCCTTCCACCTCCAGTCCCTCCTCCCACTCAGTTTGTTCACGAAATTATTTAAAAGGGACACTCTATGCTCCCTGACCACTTTACCTTATTAACCCCGATTTCATGCTGACATCATCATCTATGACCAAGTGCTTGTAGCCGCGCTCATTTAAGAAAGCAAACATGGACTTAAGCTGTGCATGCAGCATCAACCCATCCCTCTGACCAAGCACTCGCACACCTTGCATGAAAAGTACACAAGATACGCAATTTGCGTATGTACGTACGAAAGTTACGTACACTACGCAAATTGCTTATGAAAAAAGGGGGAGGGGTTGTGGTTATTTATTTATTTTTACATAAAATTCCTCTTATTTTTTTTATCCGATGAATCGATTAATCGAAATAATAATCGGCCAACTAATCGATTATGAGAATAATCGTTAGTTGCAGCCCTAATCTGCATTATAGTGGGCTAATGGTGCAATACAATCAATACAATATAACATGAGATCCTATAGTCATCACATTCCCTGTATGCTGGTGCCCTATGACACATCAGCACAACACACTAACATCTGTATAGTGTCTTATCTAATCACCCAACAGCGGCAACAGCCTTTTCTCCTCACAGGGATGTGAATTGAATCACTTTTGCCCTGTTTATAACCCTGGATATGCTCACTCTTACCTGCAATGACACAAAGCATGACCTTTCAGTCTGGTAGGATTGTAACTGATAATTTGTTGCTACCTGGAACAACAGGTCTGCTCTTTTGGTTCCCTCTGCTAAGGAAACATCTTACATGAAAACGTGCTCATCATTCAGGCTTTTCACTCTGCTGCCATCTACTGTTGGTTTAATAGAAATGCCATTAGTTTACTTTATCAGAGCTATCAGAGGTTTGATTGCTGAAACTGGAAATGCAACATTAGTGTATGTTTATGGGGTACCTGGTTTATTTTAATGGGGTACCTGATTTTGACATACCTTACACTAACATAGTAAGATTTTACTGGTTTTGGAGCCTACATTTTTAAATAGTCGCTGCCTTTTGATTGCTAAGAAAAACTAGTACTGGAATTACTCAAACGGATGTTAAGAAACAAATTTCAATGTGTTATATTGAAAAATAGTACGAGATGGGTAACCTGTATTAAAAATAAAGATACTCAGCTTTAATGTCTCTATAGTGGTTACTGTGTTTCTGCCCAATCTAATGAGTCAGCAACAGGTTCCCATGGTGTGCGATACCATATCTAATGAAAAAGATCCTTGCCGTGGTCAAAAACCTGATGCCAGAGTTGTACTGGAACATGGGCAGTAGACAAACGAGAGGCACATGCCATTCTGGTTAAAAGACTGACTCAATGATATTCTGCAATTGCTACTCTTCAGTAGATCTAGACCTAGACCAGAATTTTTACAAAGCTTTACATTTGCTTCCTATTTGGATAGAAAAATGTGCAGATAGAAATTAATTTCCTATCAAATGGTGTAAAGTTGTTTGGACCTGTTTAAATGTATCTCTGTACTATGAAATGTTATTTTTCTCACCATTTTTTTATAGAATGAAGGATCATCCAGAGTACCCTTTCAATGATGAATACTGAAGAAAATCCTGTTTATGCCTTTTATCTTCTAGAAAGGGATTTTTCTGCATGCAATGGGCTGAATTCCTGTTTGAAGAGAAAGATTTTCAATAAAAATTAACTTCAACAAAAATTCTGAGTGTTAACAATCATATACAAAAGTGAAAATTGAAAAAAATATAGTGGAAACTATTAAATGTAATGGCTAAAAAGACTAGTTTATATATTGGCAAACCAATAATTATGTGTCAAATGATGATCAGGAGTGCCTAAAAGAATAAATATACAATGTATTTGATGTGCATGGTCATGTTTTGTTCATCATTTCTAGAAATGCAAATTGATTTGAATGGCTCTCTCTTTTTATATTGTGCTTTACTTCAGAACGTGAATAACCCTAAGCCTTAAGATTCTGTTCCACGTTTGCTTCATTTTTGGGCCGCAGAGTCTTCTTTTTCTTGTGAAGTAGATATAACCTGCTAAAACACCAATTTTTGATGAACATAAACGATCTTTTAAACAAATTTAAAAATATATTACTTTTTTACATTGAATTCTATGGGATTCGCCTGCTTAAACCTGTTGCACTGAAACACCGATGTAACCAAAGCTCCCTCTACCTTTGTGCCCTCGCCCTCCTTGACACCCTTGCCCACACTATACATGCCCTCTGTGCCTGTTGGAGAAGTGTGTATGCTGGCCTCCTTTCCAAGAGATCGTGGACCAATGGGCACAAGTGGGCACCTAAGGCTTAAAGAGTTAAATGTATTTCTATTTTAGGAGTTAGTTTGTGTTAGCAAGAACAATGTCTACATTGTATCTCTATCTGTTTGTCCTATTAGATTGATCTGATGTTTTTTGCTAATCCCGTCTAGTGTGTAGTAATTAGGTTTCTGCGTCTTCTGAAGGAATTCATCTCCCCCTCATGTAGACAATGTATTCTGTCGATTGTGTCATGTTGCCCATTTAACTGGACCCATTTTCCATTAAAGATTATTATTATTATTTATTAAGCGCCAACACATTCCGCAGAGCTGTACAAAGGTGCAATGGGTAAAGACAGGACAATTCTACAATACGTACAGGAGGCAGGTCCGTAATCCTGCCAGCAGATACAGGAGGACATGAGGGTCATATTCCTATGGAAATTTACAATCTTGATGAGTGAGGAGGTGACTGAAGTGATGAGATGTTAATGTAAGGAGAGGTGAGGATGTTTTTGGGTCGTCAGATGTCTTGTTACGGAGTCAGGTGGTAGGCTTCCCTAAACCGAAGGGTGTCTAGGAAGCGTCAGGCGCATGTTGTCGTTGGACCTTTAGGGGGCGGGCTGGGGTGTATCTGGTGATTAGTGAGGAGTGGCGTTAGTGAGGGTTTTGTAGGTCCCAGTGAGTAGTTTGAATTTGATTCTGCTGTGGATGGGGAGCCAGTGTAGGGATTCGCAGAGACAGAGCGACGGGTGAGATGGGTAAGCCGGGCTGATGTGTTTAGGATGGACTGCAGGGGGGAGAGATGAGAGATAGGAAGGCCAGTCAGGAGGTTGTTGCAGTAGTTCAGGCGGGAGATAAGTTGCTTGGTGGTGTTGGCAGTCAAAAATGGATGAATTTTGCAATGTTGCGGAGGTGATTGCAGCAAGATGAGGAGAGTGATTGGATATAGGGGCTGAAGGAAAGTCTGGAGTCGAGAGTCACTCAGAAGCAGCGGCCTTGGGCTGAGGGGGAAAATGGTGATACCGTCCACAATTATGGAGAGGTTAGAAATCAGAGTAGAGTTAGAGGAGGGAATTAGAAGGAGCTTGGACATATTGATCTTTGTGTAGTGAGGGGCCATCCAGGAGGAGATACCAGACAGTCACTGACCAGAGGGAAAGAGATTGGGAGTGGAGACCTAAATCTGAGTATTTTCAACTAGGGATGGGCTGGCGGTTCGATGCGGACATGAGTTCGCATCGAACATCGTCCGTTCGAAAGTTCGCGAACTTCGAACTTTTCAGGCCGTTCGCAAAAAGTTCGAAAAAAATAAATAATTTAGATTTTTTTTAAAAAAAATCCTAAAAAATCTAAAAATAAAGAGACTCTTTACTGCAGAATATTATAAGCAGCGGTTTATTAGATATTTAATTAAAATGGAAATATTTTTAACATTGAAAAAAAAAAATACAAACATATTAATTGGGAGCGCAGGCAAAGTGTAGATACAAATTCTTTCAAAATACGGGTTGCAAGATGACAACTGGATCCAGTATATGCACTGTAATATAACAACAGATGGAAAATAATCACGCAATACTTTTATATATATTAGAATTATTGTAATTGAAAAGGAAATTGAGGGGAAAACCACTCACAAACGAGGAACCAATAGGTTCGTATTTGGCGCAGGTAAGCCTCTATGGGGGGCTTCTCCCATCAAACGATTCCTTAAATATGATTAAATGGTGCCACGGTCCTAGATTTCACGGGTATGATGACCTCAAAATGAGAAAGGCATACATAGCACAATACCAGTGGCACATGAATTATATAAACTGAGTCAGAACTACTCACGTGTTACTGAGCCTCCCTAATGAGTGGCTCAGTATTGAAGCATTGGACTGCTTACTCCATGGGGGGTCCCACCCTTAGATCAAATATATCACGTTCCAGTCTATTGAAGTGGATCAACTGCCAGTCTATTGAAGTGGATCAACTGCTTCCAGGGCAATGCAAATCAAGGCGTCTACTTCCAAGGTAGTATAAAAAAGAAATTTATTAAGAACAAATTAACAGAAAAGTAAAAATAAAAGTAAAAAAGTAAATAAAAAATATTGATCAAATATATTGGAATAGGATCCGAGACGCGTTTCACTCGCTTGCCTGCGAGTTTCATCAGTCGGTAAGTTCATGGTTACACAAAGAGTCTATTTATAGTCCTTTTAGTCTGATTGCACGATGTCTCTCGAACGGTGTGTGTGTCAGCGCGCAGTATGCGTTCCAGATGCTTTCCGTGGCCTTCTGATGACGTGAATCTCCTTCCGATATACATGTTCGGAATCGTAATTACGTGTATTGCTTCCCATTGCGCATGCGTGGGCCTCTCATTCTTACAGTCAGTTTCGTTTCACAAGTTCCCCGATTGCCGCAGCAACCTATATACATCCAACTACAGAAATAAGTGTAAATATCTAAAAGGAGACTAGACTGATCAAATGAGTAAGAGTAAATATCTCAAAGAAAACTAGACTGATCAAATGAGTAAGATATCTGGGTTCATTACATACGTATAACAACGAAACATCTGCCATGATTAAATTTAATGCTAAAATTAAACAATAAAGTTTAAGTTTATTTTAATTATTAAATTGTTTAATTTTAGCGTTAATTTTAATCAATGGCGGATGTTCGAACTCGAACTTTTGAAATTATTCAAATGCGAACCGAACACGGGGGTGTTTGGCTCATCACTAGCGGACGGGACCAACAGCACCAGTGGCTCCAGACCCGTACGCACTACTACTGGGCATTCCCAAAGTGTGGACGGAGGATAACCCACCCAGCTTAGCAGTAAATATCCCTCCGGTTTATGCTGATTTAAAACGTGGCGCAGTGCCTGTGTCTCTGAGACAATATCATATCCCACAAAAAGCTAAGCAGAATATCCAGACACACTTGCAAAGACTAAAAGATCATTGCATATTGAAATTTTGGGTGTCTCCATGGAATACACCATTAATGCCAGTACAGAAAGAGGGATCCAAGAATATCGCCCAGTACAGGATTTAAGAACAGTTAATGAGGCAACAGTAACTCTACACCCCGTCGTTCACAACCCATACAATCTACTGGCATTGATACCCGAAGTACAGAATACTACACTGTGCTAGATTTAAAAGACGCCTTCTTTTGCATTCGCCTTGCCCCTGCAAGTCAGCCGCTCTTTGCATTTCAGTGGGAAGATTCTAAAACAGGGGCGCAACATCAAATGGCTTGGACACGCCTTCCCCAAGGTTTCAAGAACTTGCCCACAATCTTTGGCTGCGCCCTAAGCCAGGACCTCCTGTCCGTCAACGCTCAGCCAAAGTTGTATTATTGCAATATGTTGATGATTTGTTGCTTGCTTCCCCATCTGAAAAAGACGGTCTAGCCACAACCAAAGCCCTTCTATGACTCCTATGCCAAGCTGGCTACAAACTGTCTAAGAGAAAAGCCCACATTTTAAAGCAAAGTGTAAAGTACCTAGGTTTTCAATTAACCGGCACCCAACGTGCATTAGGGCCGGAGCGAAAAGAAGCAGTCTGCCGTAACCCACAACCAATGACGCGCAGACAAGTTCGTGAATTCCTGGGTGCCGCAGGTTTTTGCCATCTGTGGATCCCCAATTTTGCAGAAATTACTAAACCACTGCATCAAGCGACCAAGGGGGATGAGCCTGATCCATTCCTCTGGGAAGAAGAACAGACAGCAGCCTTCCTGCAACTAAACACTTTATTAATGGAAGCCCCAGCATTGGGCTTACCTGACCACAGCAAACCCTTCCAGCTCTACGTGCATGAACATAACCACACTGCAACTGGTGTCCTGATCAAACATCTGGGGTCATGGCCAAGTCCTGTGGCCTACCTCTCCAAGCAACTAGATCCTGTAGCCTGCAGCCTACCCCCGTGTCTGAGAGCGGTGGCTGCCACAGCAATGTTAATATCCAAAGCTGACAAGTTGACCCTAAGACAAGTTCTTCACATCAAGGTCCCACATGCTGTCAAAGCCCTGCTGGATGTCAAAGGAAGCTACTGGTTCAGTAATAGTCAGATGACAAAGTATCAGGCCATGATGTGTGAAAATCCACGTGTACATTTGCACCTCATCGCAACTCTGAACCCTGCTACATTGCTACCTGACACTGAAGAAGATCCAAGTCATGAATGCCTTCAGGTCATGGAAGAAGTATTCAGCAGCAGGCCTGATTTGAGAGATGTACCCCTAGACAAGTACGTCCTGCAACTATGTTTTAGAAGCAGAATCTTTGCCAATGGGAACATCAGCACAGCTTGCAGAAATCGTGGCTTTGACCAGAGGCCTAGAACTGTCTAAAGACAAAAGCGTGAATATATATACTGATTCAAAGTATGCCTTCATGACTGTCCATGCACACGGGGCCCTTTACAAAGAAAGGGGGCTTTTATCATCATCTGGAAAACAAGTAAAATACTTCAAGCAAATTTTGAATTTACTAGATGCTGTCTGGAGGCCCAGTGCCGTCAGCATAATGTACTGTCGTGGACACCAGAAAGGTACCCAAAGGAAATAGAAAAGCTGCCCTATCTGCCAAAACAGCTGCAAAGGCAGGCTCTTTGAATGAACAATTAACTGAGTACCAATCTACAAGCAAAATGCTACCTTGTGTCTCCAACTACAAGCAAAACGAGTTCCCTATGTCTAAATTGCCAAATTATGAGTTCTACATGAATAAACTGAGATTCGCACCAAATGGATCCTTCACTGAAGTGATACTGAACAAATGGAAAAATGATTATGAACTGCTTGAAATATCCAATGGCTTTTTCCAACGTCAGAGCAAGGCAGAAACAAATGGGCTTACCCACTGACCCCTGAAGAGTCCAATTTGATGAAGAACACCTCAGAAGTCCAGCAAAGGCTCCACCGGGCCTACAAGATGATGCTGAACTTCTTTGGCGTAAAATTAGTGGGGGAAGATAGAGAAGAAACAGAAGAAATCGAAGTTGAACGTACAGAAAATTTCTCCCATATTCGAGAACCTGAATTCTAACGACCACAATAATCTGCGGATCACACGAATTCTGAAATGTCTGGGGGAATTGGGAGCTGAGAAATATCAAGCCCCACTGGTGAAATTCTTCCTGAAACTTGTTTAAAAACGTCTGCCAAATGTAAAAGACACTGTGCTGAATTATTTCCTGTTCACTGTAAAGAATCAACAGGAGCGGCAAGACCTGATCTATTTTGCATGGACCAATTTTCACCCTCAAGATGAATTCAAGTGGGCAGAGAGAGAAGAGCTGGAGACATACAAGACACCATACTGTATCATGGCCTCACTTTTGCCGGCTCCCCGGAGTGAATGGACACCTCTGAAGAATCAGGAAAATATGGAGAAGATGGATGGTTCCAGTTAATAAGTACCCAAATTATCCTCCCTGCAACATTGGCTCCAGAAATTGTCAGAGCAGTCCATGCTAGTACCCACGGAGGAAGAGAAATGATGGAACAACAGCTAGAACCGCATTTCTATGTTCCTGGACTCTCAGTCATCTACAAGGCAACAGCCCAACAATGTGTGACCTGTGCGAAGAACAACCCAAAATCAGGTTCATCACAACCTCCAGGAATGCAACCTATCGGATTGTCCCCAATGGCATCATTACAGATTGACTTTACTGTGATTCCTCCATGCAAAGGATATAAGTACCTGTTGGTGATGGTATATACACTGACTGGATGGGTTGAGGCCTTCCCGACCAGAACTGAAAAGACAGCAGAAGTAGTAAAATGGCTCATGAGAGAAATCATCCCACGATATGGATTACCAATTGAAATCAGGTCAGATAATGGCTTTGCTTTTGTTCAGAACTGTTTACATCAACTTGCCCGCCTGTTGGACATCACCGGGAAACTGCACATGGCATACAGGCCTCAGAGTTCCAGAAAAGTCGAACGGATGAACAGAACTCTGAAGACTTTAATGGCAAAAATGTGTCAAGAAACATCGCTGGGATGGTTAGAAGTGCTGCCGATAGTCTTGTTGCATATAAGATGCAGGCCAACCCCACAATTGAAACTAAGTCCGTACAAACTCCTGTTCGGGCGGCCTACTCCTCGGATTACTGGGATAAGGGGGGACCTTCGGGCATTAGGTGAAACTAAGCTGAATGAACAAGTGTTGTTGTTAGGTCAGTCAATGCAGAAACTGAACACCTGGGTGGGCGATAATCTACCCCATTTTTTGTATCCTCCATTGCATAAGTACTGCCCAGGTGATTCAGTTTGGGTGAAAGAGTGGAAGGTTGATCCACTAGGCCCAAAATGGAGAGGTCCTTATCTTGTTCTATTATCCACTCCCACAGCAATGAAAGTAGCTGAGGTGGTTCCGTGGATACACCATTCAAGAATAAAGATAGCTGCAGCTGTTCCTGAGCCAGAGTGGAAGACCGTCCCTAGCGAGTCCAATCCACTAAAGCTGAAGTTGACAAAAATTGCAGTTACACCCATCTAAAAGACCAGCAAGTAGGTGTATTGACGGCCATAATAAAGCCTGACCACCTGCCAGCGATGGAAAGCCAGGAAGCCCCAAGGGAAACCTGTGAAGAAAATCCCCTTCCATTGCCCCATCCAGGGACACCCCTATTTTTCATTGTAGTTGAGAGAAGGGAGGAGATGGATACAGTAATTAAACGGGGTTTTCAGGCTACTTTTACAGTGGAAGCCATTTTGATGCTAATATTATTTATAGCAACGTACATTTCTGTTCTACTTGATGGCAGAAAATGCCAAGAGACAACTGTGGGACTAAATATATCCCATCTACTGAACGAGACAAGTCTTCAAATATGGAACCAGACCAACGGGAGGAAAAAGCGTGATTTGGGACCTCACCTAGAGCTCATCTGCTAATAAAATTTAAGTATGCTTATGCCCAAAAGTCTAGACAGACCTCATGCTGGGTGTGCAGCAGATTGTACCCAGAGACAATTTATATTCCATTTGCCGCAGTACCCATGAACTTGAGCACGTTTTCTTTTGGGAACATCAAAATCCAGCCTTTGAATGACACTCAAATGAGGCAAGCTGGAGCCTTACCAGTTTACCCGATAACTGGAACTATTTACCCTCCTGATTGGTGTTTTCAAATAGGAGAAGACGATTTAAATATTGAGAATAACCCATGCCAGTCCAGCCGTTTTAATTTAACAGTAAACACTTCCTTGGCAGGGACAGGGGTGGGGAGGCTTGTGGTTAGACCAGTAAACCTGACCACGGGACAGAAATTAGCCAAAGTACCTTTTACACCAGTTGATAAAGATGATGGTCGAAGTCCACAAGGGAGTACACTATATGTCCCCATTCTTGCTTACAGGGGGATACCATGTGTGCTGTGGGAATGCATGCTACACTTGGGTACCACCTGCTCTCACCGGGATGTGTTATATAGCCAAATTGATCCCTATCCAGAGGGTACAGGGGGATGACACATTGCCTGACACCACATCACACTCTAGGTATCCATTGGTCATAAGGTATCCATTGGTCATAAGCGAGAACTGTTTTCAAAAAGGGACCAAGTATGGGCATGGTTTCTGGCATGGACAGGCTGGGGAATAGAGTTGATGAAAAAGATGAACAATTACTCTGTATTGATAGATGAAATTTTGAACCTTACTAGCAAAGATATCCAACTGTTGAATCTTGAACTGCGTGAAATCTGAAAATTGCAAATGATACATGATATGGCTTTAGAACAGATCAGTGCAGCCTTGAATGGGTTATGTGAAATGACAATGTATTTGTTACTTTCCATGCTGGCAACCCTGTCTCCCTGCCCTCTGCAATTGAGTTTTAATGTGGATAAGTGCAAGATAATGCACCTGGGGCGTAAAAACCCAAGGGCTGAATATAGAATATTTGATACAGTCCTAACCTCAACATCTGAGGAAAGAGATTTAGGGGTTATTGTTGCAGAGGATCTAAGGGTAAGTAGTCAATGTAATAGAGCAGCAGGAAATGCTAGCAGAATGCTTGGTTGTGTAGGGAGAGGTATTAGCAGTAGTAGTGGCTCATGCCACTGTACAGAGCACTGGTGAGACCTCACTTGGAGTACTGTGTGCAGTACTGGAGACCGTATCTCCAGAAGGATATAGACATCTTAGAGAGAGTTCAGAGAAGGACTACTAAAATGGTGTACGGCTTGAAGGAGAAAAGTTTCCAGGAAAGGCTTAATGATCTTAACATGTATAGCCTGGAAAAAAGACGAGACAGAGGAGATATGATAGAAACATTTAAATACGTAAAGGGAATCCACAAGGTAGAGGAAGGGAGTATATTTAAAGGAAACAAAGTAGCAAAACAAGAGGATGTAGTCTTAGATTAGAGGGGCAAAGGTTTAAAAGTAACACCAGGAAGCATTATTTTACTGAGAGGGTGGTGGATACATGAAACAGCCTTCCAGTTGAAGTGATAGAGGCCATGTCATGGAGCTGATGTAACGCTCCATGCTTCAAACCCCAAGAGACTTTATGTTCATTTATATCGTGTGTTTTTAAATATATTTTACATCGTTTGGTTTTAGTTTAATTTAGTTTAGTGTAAAATGGCATAGCTTTGGTTTTAAAAATACTTATATTCCTGTAGGTAAATGTGTTTTTGTGTATACAGTAAACAAGCTTTACTGCTGTGTAATTTATGCACCAGGGTTTTTCCCATTATCTAGCTGCATGTTTAATTCAAGGGATCTCTGATAGTGTGTGTTTAATCTGATGTGTTAGAACAATGGATATACAAATGTTGTGTGAGCTGAAAGGCTAAAGAATGTAAAGAATGTTTATTGTAAATAACTGATTTAATGTAATTAGTATGGGTATGCAAATTATGACTGTTGGACTTCAGCATAAATGGTGGCGTTTGGTTCATTAAAAAGTCAGAGAACTCTCAGAGCTCAGAGAGAGAGGATCCTGTTTTAAAGCATACAGCCGCGCCTGGTGTCTTTATTTCAGCGACGCTACACTATACACTATCACCCTCAGAAGGCAGAGAGCGGCCTTCTGGAGATTCCTAACGGCTCCAGGGCAGAGGAACAGAAGCAGGCAGGTCAAGCTGCTCGAGGCGCTGAGGACAGCGCTCCCAGTAGCCGGGCTGACCGCAAAGAAGGGGTGTCTGGAGAGCCAGGACAGACGGAAGGGAACGGTTCCTTCACAGGCCATAACAGTGATTGAATTTAAGCAGGCATGGGATAGGCATAAGGCTATCCTAAACAAAAAATATATCCAGGTAAAGTATCCATGTAATTGGGCAGACTAGATGGGCCGAAAGGTTCTTATCTGCTGACATTTTCTATGTTCCTATGATACTGGCCAGGTGCCGACTGTGCCCATGTTCCACAGTAAGGCCGCTAAAGCCAGACCACGCATGAGATCTGATGACGCCAGACACAGCTGGGAATCAGAGGGTGCCAGACCACGTAGGGGGTCTGACAGCGCCAGACCCAGCTGGGAGTCGGATAGTGCCAGACCACGCAGGGGATCTGATGGTGCCAGACCCCAATTTGAGTTCAGACCTCCTGAAAAGTCCAGGTCTAGGAGAACCCTCTCTAGGGTAACCAGGTCTGAGAAAGAGGCACCTGACTCTTATAAACCACCAGAGTCCATTAAGGATGAATCCTTTTTGGCTACAAGGCCAGAGGATGAAGTACCCATGGAGGTTATGTCGCTCATGGCATCTTATAATAAACCTCAGACTTATGTAGATACCTCTGATGGCTGTAGGGTTTTAAAGACACAACTGGCTGGCTATGAGCAGCGACTGGCAGCCAAAAAACATTTCCTACATATTGTTACTGGTTGTGTTACATGTAGAGCCGCAACCCCAGTGCCAATCGGCGGAATGCCAGTTCTGTCTTTGTCCGGCAATAAGAAGCCAAGCCTGTCTGGCAATGAGAAGCCAGTTCTAATTTCTGTCTGGCAATGAGAAGCCAGTTCTGTTTCTGTCTGGCAATGAGAAGCCAGTTCTGTCTCTGTCTGGCAAGGAGAAGCCAGTTCTTTCTCTGTCTGGCAATGAGAAGCCAGTTTTGTTTCTGTCTGACAATGAGAAGACAGTTCTGTCTCTGTCTGGCAATGAGAAGCCAGTTCTTTCTCTGTCTGGCAATGAGAAGCCAGTTCCTTCTCTGTCTGGCAATGAGAAGCCAGTTCTTTCTCTGGCAATGAGAAGCCAGTTCTTTCTCTGTCTGGCAATGAGAAGCCAGTTCCTTCTCTGTCTGGCAATGAGAAGCCAGTTCTTTCTCTGTCTGGCAATGAGAAGCCAGTTCTTTCTCTGTCGGGCAATGAGAAGCCAGTTCTGTCTCTGTCTGGCAATATGAAGCCAGTTCTGTCTGTTTGACAATGAGCAGCCAGTCCTGCCTGGCAATGAGCAGCCAGTCCTGCCTGACAATGAGCAGCCAGTCCTGCCTGGCAATGTGCAGCCAGTCCAGCCTGGCAATGTGCCACCTGTGATGCCCGAACCTGGCGCAGTGCCAGTGTTGCCCGATCCTGGCGCAGGTGCCAGCGTTGCCCAATCCCGGCGAGATGCCAGCATTGCCCAATCCCGGTGAGGTGCCAGCGATGCTGCCTGATCCTGGCACGATGCCGATGTTGCCTGATCCTAACACGGTGCCAGCGATGCTGCCTGTTCCTGGCACGATGCCGATGTTGCCTGATCCTGACACGATGCTAGCGATACTGCCTGATCCTAGCACAATGCCAGTGTTGACCGATCCTGGCAAGGTGCCAGCGATGCTGCCCAATCCTGGCAAGGTGCCAGCGATGCTGCCTGATCCCAGCGTGGTGACAGTAGTGATGTCTGATTCTGGCAAGCTGCCAGTCAAATCCATGGTAAACTGCGTTTCAGCAGTACCAGAGCTACATTGCAACACCACTGTGCCCATGCCCCACAGAGAGTCTGAGGTTTCCAAACCTCATGGTAAGGCACATGTAGTCGAGCCTACCCCCACCGTTGCCGTGTCTTGTGAGGTGGTCACCCCTTCCAAGTCTCGGTCCAGGAGGAGACGTGGGAAGCTGACCAACACTAGTCAATCTAGTTCCGAGAATACCATGCTCCTTGCTGGGCCTGATGATGCCATACTCTGTGCTTATCTTGAGGAGGTCCAGCCGGGTAGTGGCCTGACTGGTGCTAGCATCCCTAAATCAAGTCCTGTTCCTGAGGGGTATGTACGGACACCGTTTGGGTTATTAGTCTGTGAGACATACTTGGCAGTGCTCCAGAGACACCCAACTGTCTGGAGGTTGTTGGGGGAGGATTCTGATGTCTCAGAGGACCCATGAAAGTTTTCTCCCAAGGGGAGTTTTTGTGTATGTATTCGTGTCTTTGTTTGGGGAGGAGGTTTGCCCCTGGTTGTTTTGGGTGCCCTGGGGTCACCCGTGGAGGAGGGGCTACTGTTACGTTCCATGCTGGCAACCCTGTCTCCCTGCCCTCTGTATTTGTATATTGTGTTTTTCCCTTGTGTTTCTGTTGCTGCCAATTCCTGGGTGGCTACCCAGGGGTTAATTGGTGTTCTGCTCACCTGTTGATCCTTGCCTTGATTCCCCTGCCTATATTAGAGCAATGTACCTATGGTACATTGCTGGGTCATTTTTCTTTGCCTCGTCTCCTTGCTAGTTGTGTCTAGCTGGGAGCTCCTTGCTGCGTTCCTGTTATCCTCCGTTTGTATATCCTTGTTCAGTTTTTGCCTCTGTTATTTCTGTTCAAGCTTATGTCAGTTCCTTCGGTGTATTTAGTTCTGTCTATTGCTGTATTTTGGTTTGCTGTTTATGTTCTATTCTGATTCCCCGGTTACTGATTTTGGCTTGGCTGACTACCCTTCTGGTTCTAATTCCTGTATCCTGTATGATGTACTATCTCTGGTTATGACCTTTGGATTGCCTCTATGCGACTACTCTATAGTATATTCCTTGTCTGTACCGTTTCCAAGAAACCCTGTCATCTGCATACAACAAAACACTCTGTACGGCTTCAAGGTAATACTTTCCTTTAGATTAGATTTGGCTATCCTAAAGACCGGCCTTTCAGTGCATGGAATCTTTGGTATTGCCGTACTGAGGTCTTTAGTTAACCCTGTGTTGCTTTCACCTGTCCTTACAGTTTACAGTGCATCTCTGCACATAGGGGCTTCTCTGAGGAACCAGGGCCTCACCTTGGCACATGCCTGGTGGTACTGCCACCGTAACATAATTATGAATGTTGCACCTTCATCCGAAACTCAACTGAAGAGGTCCCAGATTATTACCAGGTATTTCAGGATCACCAAGATAAGGCATCACAGCTACAGAACAAGGCTAGGAAGATAGCTGCGGAGGGCTGGAATCCTTTCCGAGGATTCGGGTCATTCGGAGATTGGTTTGGATCCGTTCTGGGTTTTATCTCTCGAGTCGGATCCATGATCATGATGATCATTGTACTCTTGGTGATGGGGACTGTAGTCTACGGGATAGGATTGTGTCTATGACCCTTGTGTAAGAAAGCTTGGACTCCCACGAAAAAGATACCGTTAATGATTACTCCTGATTTGTTTACAATGAAGGAGCCACCCCCAGAGTACAAGGTTTTTGATAATGAAGGATTCAGAGTGTAATGGCTAAGGGTCTCAAGGAAGGAGAACCTGAGACCCTAGCCAAGGGGGAATGTAATAGAATCAGACCAGAAATAATCCGCCATGATGGTTCATAACGGCCATCTTGAGCAAGACTTTGGTTCTCGAAAATGTGCATAGCGAATATTAGTTGAATTAGACGAGTTTGCATAGATTTCTGGAATTCCTAAAACTAACAGGTAGAGCAATTTATTTTATTTATTTATTTATAAAGGATTTTACCAGGAAGGATACATTGAGATTTCTCTCATTTTCAAGTATGTCCTGGGTTCAATTAAATAAGTAAAGATCCGGGCTAACATAAGCAGGAGTGTCAGAATACTGATTTAGCTACATCAAGGTCAGAGAGCCAGAGCTGAGAACAAAAGCCCTCATTAGACCATCTGCACCCTTATCAGTTTATACAGTAAACAAGTCCCGTGGAGGCGGACTGTGACAGAATCTGGCTAGATGTTAAATTATCCAATTGTCATAACTGTATATGAAAGATGCCAATTTATTGCCAATATGTGGAATGTCTTTGTATTTGGATTAAGGGGATGGTATATTTGCCCTGGGGAGGGCAAATTGCCCATGGGTGGGCTGTTGGGATGTACCTGTTTATGTATTCATGTATAAAACTTTGAATCTATGCTGATCGCGTCACTCAGTCTTTGCGATTTCAATCCTGGCTGAGACTTGACGTCAAATAAAGTATGCCTTTCCTGCAATTGACTTGTGTCTGGATAGTCATTGACTGCACCGGGCCGACCTTTCTCCCGACCGAATCGAGTGGATTCCGGTAACATTTTCGATTGTTATCCTGTATTAATTTGATCTACCTGGTGCCTTTTATATGCACCATGCTTTTTTTTTCTTTTTCTTTATTTGTTGTCCCTTTTTCCTTTTTTTCTTTTTGTTCATTTATTTTTTTGTTGTTTCGCTGTCTCATAGAAACATAGAAAAATGTCGGCAGATAAGAACCTTTCGACCCATCTAGTCTGCCCAATTACATGGATACTTTACCTGGATTTATCTTTTGTTTAGGATAGCCTTATGCCTATCCCATGCCTGCTTAAATTCAATTACTGTTTTGGCCTCTACCACTTCAACTGGAAGGCTGTTCCATGTATGCACCACCCTCTCAGTAAAATAATGCTTCCTGATGTTACTTTTAAACCTTTGCCCCTCTAATCTAAGACTATGTCCTCTTGTTTTGCTACTTTGTTTCCTTTTAAATATACTCCCTTCCTCTACCTTGTAGATGCGAATCATCTTGACTGGAGAGAAGGTATGGACGTGGTAACTGGTTCGGGTCTGGTCGGATACCTGTCACCCCCAGTTGCAGTTACAATCTGGTGACAAGCTGTGGGATTTCCTTTCTAGAAACTGCAACAGAGATGCATCACGGACGAAACACAAAAAACAAGTGATTGGCTGGACATCATACAAAAAGCGAGCAACTTCACTAGGAGAGTGCGAGAGCGTCTGGAAATGAATGGTCAGAATCTCAGCCATGATATTATCACAAAGGTAATGGCAGAAGTCTCCAAATTTCAGAGAGGAGAGAGAACTGGCCCATCAAACCCGAATGATGGGGATAGAACAGACTTCTCGAATCCAGATGATGGAGCTTGAGCACAAAGCAAAAGGACCTGTATCCATGGGCATCCGCAGAAGGGGGCAAGGGGGGCACTTGCCCCCCTCTGGATCAACCGACTTAAATTATGATAATTTTTTCACTGCACTGCTTCAGTTCCTTGGCTCTCCACTAGGCTGCACGAGATGCTCTGGTCAGTGTGGGGGAGGTCCGTGTTGAACTTGTGGCGTCACATCCCCACTCCTCCTCCTATCCACCACGTGCTCCCACTCACTTTGCTCGCTGGGAGATTCAAGGCTGAGATGCAGGAGCAGCCACTCCTATGGGCCACTGACTGGGATGCTGGACACAAGAAAAAAGGTGATGATTTTCAAATTAAAATTTTTCATTAAGCATGATCTCATTGTCTTTCTTTATGAGAGGCCCCTGGTCTGAGGTCCAGTTTATCTGTCTGGGAAGGAGGGACATAAAATTAGGGATGTGCGTTTCGATTCGGGCCAATTCGGTGCTTCGGATTCGTCCGATGTTCCGAATCGGATTGGAAACGAAATTCACAACATCCAAAATAATTTCCGATACGAAACCAAATAATTTCTTTATTTTGTATGAATGTGAAATTTGTAAAATCGCAAGTCATTTTCGTTCCATTCGTGATTTCGGTTCCATTTTGATGATTTCGGACATCGTATTTTTCGGGTTCCATTGCTGATTCCGAAATTTCATATTGTTTCGATCAAATTCGATAGTTACTCGATATCCATTTGATAGTTCATTTCAAATTCGATAGTTGAAGCATATGAATCCTCACACTGCCGGGCAGCACCTCTACAGTATAATTAATGCAGCATATGATTCTGCACACTGCCGGGCAGCACCTCTACAGTATAATTAATGCAGCACATGAATCCTCACACTGCCAGGAAGCACCTCTACAGTATGATAATGCAGCATATGAATCCTCACACTGCTGGGCAGCACCTCTACAGTATAATAATGCAGCATATGAATCCTCACCTCACACTGCCAGGTAGCACCTCCTACAGTATAATTAATGCAGCATATGAATCCTCACACTGCCGGGCAGCGCCTCTATAGTATAATTAATGCAGCATATGATTCCGCACACTGCCGGGCAGCACCTCTACAGTATAATAAATGCAGCAGTGTGAGGATTCATATGCTGCATTAATTATACTGTAGAGGTGCTGCCCAGTAGGGATGAGCCGAACACTCCCCGAGTTCGGTTCGAGCCCGAACCCGAACTTCCCATTTGTTCGGGACCGAACCCGAACCTGAAGCAAGTCAATGGGGCTGAAAATTCGGTTTTTTAGAGTGCCCTCCAAGAGGGCATATATGCTACATATTTGCCATAAAAGGTGTATGGGGGTCCGGGTAGTGCCCTGGGGGACAGGAAACAAAGACAAAAAGTTTTTAAAAAAAACGTTTTTAAAGGGACAGTGAGTTTTCCAAGAAATAAGGGTTAAAAATAAAAACCAAAAATTCCTTCAAATATCGTGCCTAGGAGGTACCCATAACCTGCCCGTGAAGTGGCGGATTTCTAGGATGTATAGAAACACTTAAAAACAAAAAAAATGACGTTTCATATGACGGTAAATGCTTTTCCTTTAATCTATCCATAAACAACTGCTTGGGGCGGCAGCCTGTATGAAAAGACATTTTAGGAAGCGCAGAAAAAGTTTAGTTATTTTTTTGGCTAAATTATTGTGAAACTTATGCAGGCTTTGGATGAAAGTAACAATAGGTGCTTTAAAATTGGGCTTTTAGCGTCGGCAACAGTGCCGTCCCACCGTAACCCCTCTGAGGATATGAATCTGATACAGGCGTCAGTGGCAGTGCACCCAGATATTGTGCCTTTAGTGCCGGCTGGGTGGAGTAGAGGTATTGTCACTGCTCTGCATGGAGAGAGCCTGTGGAGCCATGGGCTCGATCCCAGCGAGCAACCTCTCCAGTAAGTGTCCTTGGCAAGACACCTAACGGTACATACTCGCCACCCAGGACATACTTGAAAACGAGAGAAATCTCAATGTATCCTTCCTGGTAAAATCCTTTCTCAAAAAAAAAAAAAAAAAGTACTATCATACAGTAACCCCTCTGTGGTATTGTGGAAGAATGCAGGGGTGGACCATGCGGTCCTACATTAAAAAGATATGAATCTGGGAATGGGCGTCAGTGCACCCAGATATTGTGCCTTTAATGCCAGGCCAGCAAGTATCATCACACAGTAACCCCTCTGTGGTATTGTGGAAGAGTGCAGGGGTGAACCTTGCGGTCCTATATTGAAAAGTTTTTGATCTGGTAATGGGCGTCAGTGCACCCAGATATTGGGCCTTTAATGCCAGGCCAGCAAGTATCATCATACAGTAACCCCTCTGTAGTATTGTGGAAGAATGCAGGGGTGGACCATGTGGTCCTATATTGAAAAGTTTTTTATCTGGTAATGGGCGTCAGTGCACCCAGATATTGTGCCTTTAATGCCAGGCCAGCAAGTATCATCATACAGTAACCCCTCTGTGCAGGGGCGGATCCAGAGACTAGTCTCGGGAGGGGCACTTACAGAAAATAAGGTGTTTTAGCAGAGAGCCCGACTCACGAGAATTTACAGTGGGCCCGGCTCACAGGAGCTTACAATCTAGAGGAGCAGAGGGCCCGGCTCACAGGAGCTTACAATCTAGAGGAGCAGAGGGTCCGGCTCACAGGAGTTTACAATCTAGAGGAGCAGAGGGTCCGGCTCACAGGAGTTTACAATCTAGAGGAGCAGAGGGTCCGGCTCACAGGAGCTTACAATCTAGAGGAGCAGAGGGTCCGGCTCACAGGAGTTTACAATCTAGAGGAGCAGAGGGTCCGGCTCACAGGAGCTTACAATCTAGAGGAGCAGAGGGCACCCAGGAGCTTACAATCTAGAGGAGCAGAGGGCACCCAGGAGCTTACAATCTAGAGGAGCAGAGGACACCCAGGAGCTTACAATCTAGAGGAGCAGAGGGCACCCCGGATTTTACAATCTAGAGGAGCAGAGGGCACCCCGGATTTTACAATCTAGAGGAGCAGAGAGCCCCCAGCTCACACATGGATTTACCCCCAGCTCAAGGATTTGCCCAGCTCATGGATTTGCCCCCAGGTCATGGATTTGCCCCCAGGTCATGGATTTGCCCAGCACATGGATTTGCCCCCAGCTCATGGATTTGCCCCCAGGTCATGGATTTGCCCAGCTCATGGATTTGCCCCCAGGTCATGGATTTGCCCAGCTCATGGATTTGCCCCCAGGTCATGGATTTTCCCCCAGCTCATGTATTTGCCCAGCTCATGTATTTGCCCCCAGGTCATGGATTTGCCCAGCTCATGGATTTGCCCCCAGGTCATGGATTTGCCCCCAGCTCATGGATTTGCCCCAGCTCATGGATTTGCCCCCAGCTCATGTATTTGCCCAGCTCATGTATTTGCCCAGCTCATGTATTTGCCCCCCAGCTCATGGATTTGCCCCAGATCATGGATTTGCCCCCAGCTCATGTATTTGCCCAGCTCATGTATTTGCCCAGCTCATGGATTTGCCCCCAGCTCATGGATTTGCCCCAGATCATGGATTTGCCCCCAGCTCATGGATTTGCCCCCAGCTCATGGATTTGCCCCAGATCATGGATTTGCCCCCAGCTCATGGATTTGCCCCAGCTCATGGATTTGCCCCCAGGTCACACATGGATTTGCCCCCAGGTCACACATGGATTTGCCCCCAGGTCATGGATTTGCCCCAGCTCTCACCTGGATTGTTGCCCCAGCTCCGGCAGGGGGTTGAGGGACAGTCACCCAGATGCGGGCAGCGCGGGAGCGCCTGCCCGGTCTTGAACAGTCCGTCCTGTGAAGTGGATGCGGCTGTGTGCGTGCTCAGAGCCCCGTCTTGGATCCCTCCCAGCTGCGATCAGAGTTACCCAGTGTGCCGTGAAGGAAATGTAACGACCCTGTCCATGCTTGCTGGACCATGTGTCTAAAGTGACATGCACCTTGCTGCTGACTGCCTTTCCCAATGACTGGATAACATTGTCTTCCACGTGCTGGTATAGTGCCGGAATGGCCTTGCGTGAAAGTAATGGCGTTTTGGAACCTGCCACTGTGGTACAGCACATTCAGCAAATTCACGGAAGGGAACAGAGTCCACCAGCTGGAAAGGCAGCAGCTGCAATGCGAGTAATTTTGCTAAGCTGGCATTTAGACGCTGTGCTTGGGGATGGTTGGGACTATATTTTTTCTTTCGCTGCAGCAGCTGCGGCAACGTAATCTGACTGCGTAAATCTTCAGCTACTGGGATGATGTCACATTGTGAGGAAGGACCTGCTGGTACATCCATTACTGTAGCATCATCCCTGTCGGTGGAGGTTGTAGGCAATGACATGGCAGGACATACAGTGTGGGTAGAGACAGATGAGGAGGAGGAGGACCTACGCAAAGTTTTGCACCAACGGGATGTGTGGCACTTGTTCATATGTCACCTCAAGCACGTGGTACCCAAGTGTCCGGTGTTTATCCCGCTTCAGCCTCATCTGACATAGATTACAATAGCAACGGTGGGGTCTGCTGCACATTTCTTAAAGAACTCCCAGACAGCAGAGTTCCTGCATGTGTTCTTTGAGACAACAGCGCTCTGCACCGGAGCAGCTCTGACATGTGAGGGCTTGGACTGGCTAGTGCTACGGTTGGTCACAGAGGATGTTGTGCCTCGAGTTTACTGTGCCTCCTCTTCCTCCCCCTCTTCCTCACTTGATTCCTCAGTTCGATCTGGCACCCAGGTGGAGTCAGTGACCTCATCATCAATGTCATCATCACCCCTATCTCCTCGTCACTGTAGCCAACTTGGCAGTATGCTGCAGCTGCTGGGGCAACATGAGTGCCAGTTATTTGTGTGTCATCACTGGCACCCCCTTCCTCTAGGTTGATTATAGTCCCTTGCTCAACCTCAGAGATTGAATCAGAGCACTGTAGTTGCTGCGCATCCTCAAACAGCATGTCACTCTCATTGTAGTCAAACAATTCAGCTGACTCCTCCGTGTGTGATAGCGAGGCTACGGCAGGAGTAGCTGTGGACATGGAGGCTGCATTAGATGCTTTGGCAGCTGAGGTGGACTGTAAAGCACTAGAAGCCTGGCTGGCAGAGGACTCTGAGGATGAGGATGGCCTGGCTAGCCAATCCACCAAATCCTCTCTATGTTGCTGCAGGTTAAGAAGACCAGCACCAGTTATAAAGGACAAGCGTGCCCCTGCAGAGGATGCACCACGTCCACCACGACCAGAGGCTCAGCCTCCCGACACAGGGGCTGCTTGCCCTCTTATCTGTGTTTGGGAGCGTCTGCCTGTCCTTTTTGTTCTTTCAGACATGGTGAGTGATATATAGATTAATATATACAGAACTCTGATTCAACTCTGGTATAAAGATTTAAAGAACTCTGGTATAACTCAGTGAGACACACTGATAGCTGGCAGCCAGTGACAAGAGACAGATCACCTCAATTCCCAAATGTTTTGTAGAAATTAGTGAGCCCCGAAATACAGCGTGGTACTGGATGTGTGACGAGACACAGATTACCTTAATTCACAAATGTTTTAAAGAAATTAGTGAGCCCCAAAAAAACTTGCTCGCTGTGTGACGAGACACAGATCACCTTAATTCACAAATGTTTTAAAGAAATTAGTGAGCCCCAAAAAGATTTGCTGGCACAGTGACAAGACCCAGAAGATCACCTCAATTCACAAATGTTTTAAAGTTGTAAACCCCAAAAAAAATTGCTGGCACAGTGACAAGACACACATCACCTAAATTCCCTGATATTTGGTAGAAATGAGACCCCCCAGACCCCCCCAGTAGCGTGGCAGACCGGCAGTAACAAGACACAACTATCTCCTTTGAAATCTCCTCTGAAATGCGTGCAGAATCGGCGCGTGGAAACGTTATATAGTGTGCTGCGGGACTTAGCTCTGTGAGCCCATGATTGGCCAAAACTTGACCAATCAGGACTCTGAGCGGTGATTGGCATAGTGTTGAACCATAGATTATATTAACTCCTTCAGGAGCTAAATGTGTTTGGCGCTGAGGAGTTTATTCAGAAAGTGTTTATACTAATATGGTTGTATAGTTATGCCGCTCACCAATGGTGTGTCCTTCACCAAAGTTAAATAAAAACAATACAAACTTTAGCTTGTGGAGGGAGCGCAAAAGAAGATAGGTGAATATTCTGTTCACAAGTATCACAGTTGTTCTTGGATAAAATCAATTCTAGAATACAGAAAGAGACGCCTTCATTGCGTGGTATATTATACAATACAAAGATAGTTATATAATGGTGAATACACACTCACAAACATAGAGCCTATAGGCTCGTGGTATTTGCTTGTAAGCCTCTATGGGCTATCAAGATGGTGATTGTAGGAAATGGTCTCTTGATGTCCAGGGATACCTCAATAAATGAAAGATATATGGCACAATACCAAATAGAAATTGTGACAATAAAGGAACAGATTGTATTCACTCACGTGGTACTGAGCCTCCCGTTTGAGTGGCTCAGTATCTCAGCTTGTGGACCACTTCAATTGTGGAGGGGGGGTCCCACCCCTAGGATGTGAAAACTAGCAGTAAGCTAGTAGGTGGATATGGTGGAAATCCGGATCAAATGGCAGAAATGTAAATGGTGTTTAAAGGAAAATTTATTACAAAATAAAAACAAATTTAAAATAAAATAGATTAACAATAAAAAGATAAAAGATAGGGAGAAAAAAGGGATAGACCGAAACGCGTTTCTCTCGCTAGTCCTGCGAGCTTCATCCGACTCATGCGGCGAACACCCGGAAATGTTCGGTGTTCGCGATCTACTCGAACAGGCTAAGTTCGGGTCGAACCCCGAACCGTCCGAACCCGAATAGCTCATCCCTACTGCCCAGCAGTGTGAGTATTCATATGCTGCATTAATTATACTGTAGAGGTGCTGCCCGGCAGTGTGCAGAATCAGATTCATGTGCTGCATTATTTTATTTATTTTTTTCCATTTTAAATCATCTATTTTGATCAGGTTTTAATTTTCGTTTCAGATAATTTTGTTCAGCTTTTTTACCGTTTTAAAATATTTTGTTCTGGTCTTTGTTTTTAGTCAAACCATTTGGGTCAGTATTTTTGCGTTTTTTTTAAATCGTTTTGTTCATTTTTTTCCTTTCATACCATTTCATATGGAAATTTCCTTACCATACCATACTTTTTTTATGATTAAATAAAGTTGTGCAATGCATATTCATAAGAAAAAAAGGATCTTTCATAAAAAACGATAGAATCCGCAGAATTACCGTATCAACCGAAATACCATTCGTCTAAGTCAAAATTAATAGACCCTTTGAAACAAAGAGAACAGAGAATCCGAAAAGACTGAAAATTTCCGATATCACGGAAAAAACGAGCCAAAACGAAACGAGCCGAAACTAAAATCGGCCGAAACGATCCTAAATGAAAATTTTAGAAACCTGAACGAGCTGAACCGAAACGAACCGAAAAAAATTGGTGCATCCCTACATAAAATGATTAATAGCAATCTGGTGGGGGATTGTGTTGAGCTCACGGAGCTTGCATGAGGTACAGGCCAGGGCAATATTGGCAGCATACCGGCACTCTAGTCAGGGTCTTGCCTGTGCAGTGGGGATGAGGACCCTGCTCCAGATCTTACAATCTAAGGGTCTACCGCAGGGCGCAAAATTTCAATTCCCAATCTACTAGCCAGACCTTCAGAGTTACTCGCCACCAGTTGACCCACCTACCCTGCCCTAAACTCCACCCCTAAACACACCTTCTTAAATTTTCTTATGAAATTACACTGTTAAACGTATTCGAATAAAGTTACAAAAATAAATAACATTAAAACTCAGAAACCAGACCCAGACAAGTAGTTTTATCCATTAAGTACAGACTCCTTTCCAACAGTTTTTAGGACCAAATTAATTTGGGGTTTATGCATCCAGTATATCAAGTGGAACCCAGGGGCATCGTAACGTGGGGGCGGGGGGTGCGGCATGCACCAGGTGACACCCACCCTTAGGGTGAAACCATCACCCTAAGGGCGGGTGTCTCACCCTGTGCCGCGTGTTCGCTCCCTGCGAGCCCCCGAAGCTATGCAGCTTTGGCGCTCGCCTGGGGGAAACACGTCACCAGCCGAGTTCTCGCGAGATCGCTGCTGGTCACGTGGCTCCCCCAGGCGAGCGCCCAAGCTCCATGCCGCCGAACGCTCAGAGGGAGCAGAACACGCGGCGCAGGAGGTGAGCTGGGGGCATTATCCATGAGCTGCTGGGGCTGGGCATATCCATGAGCTGCTGGTGCTGGGCATATCCATGAGCTGCTGGGGCGGGGCATATCCATGAGCTGGGGCATTATCCATGAGCTGGGGGCATTATCCATGAGCTGGGGCAATATTGATGAGCTGGGGCATTATCCATGAGCTGGGGCAGTATCCATGAGCTGGGGCAATATCCATGAGCTGGGGCATTATCCATGAGCTGGGGCATTATCTATGAGCTGGGGGCATTATCCATGAGCTGGGGCATATCCATGAGCTGGGGCATTATCCATGAGCTGGGGGCATTATCCATGAGCTGGGGCATTATCCATGAGCTGGGGGCATTATCCATGAGCTTATGATAGAAACATTTAAATACGTAAAGGGAATCCACAAGGTAGAGGAAGGGAGTATATTTAAAAGGAAACAAAGTAGCAAAACAAGAGGACATAGTCTTAGATTAGAGGGGCAAAGGTTTAAAAGTAACATCAGGAAGCATTATTTTACTGAGAGGGTGGTGGATGCATGGAACAGTCTTCCAGTTGAAGTGGTAGAGGCCAAAACAGTAATTGAATTTAAGCAAGCATGGGATAGGCATAAGGCTATCCTAAACAAAAGATAAATCCAGGTAAAGTATCCATGTAATTGGGCAGACTAGATGGGCCGAAAGGATCTTATCTGCCGACATTTTTCTATGTTTCTATGTTTCTATGAGCTGGGGCATATCTATGAGCTGGGGCATATCCATGAGCTGGGGCAGTATATCCATGAGCTGGGGCAATATCCATGAGAGCTGCTGGGGCATATCCATGAGAGCTGCTGGGGCATATCCATGAGAGCTCCTGGGGCATATCCATGAGAGCTGGGGCATATCCATGTGTGAGCTGGTCTTGGGGCAATATATCCATGTGTGAGCTGGTCTGGGGCAATATATCCATGTGTGAGCTGGTCTGGGGCAATATTTCCATATGTGAGCTGGGGCAATATATATCCATGGGTGAGCTGCTGGGGGCAATATATATTTGTGAACTGGGGCAATATATCCATATGTGAGCTGGGGCAATATATATCCATGGGTGAGCTGCTGGGGGCAATATATATCCATGTGTGCTTTCACTACCTTCGAACAGGCACCGTACTTGCTGGCATTGAAGTCAGAACTTTGCACCAAGTTGACCTGTTCTCTGAAACTCCTTGTTCCTGGAACCTTCTGACCACCCTCTGGACTACTTACCGGTTAAATCCTCTGGACTACCCATCTGATTGCCCTCTCAAGTACCCATCTGGAAACCCTCCTGTGAACCATTTCCAAACCTCTGCTATACTGAGGACGAGGCTTGCGACCAGAGTGGGATAACAGATAGCAGCCATTATTGATGTGCCTGAATATTTTTGTGAGTGCAACCCTTAAGGGGCCAGTGTGATATGTCAATGTTGTGACGATATTACGCCATGCTATTCTTATTATTTATCTAGATTTGCTCTTACCCTATTTTTACCTGATCTTACTTGAATGTTTAGAGGAGGAGACGTTCCTAGAGCAAAATAAGATACGTATTATTGTATATTGTTTTATTTTTAAAGAGTTGTCACATATTCTGTCTGTCTCTTTGTTTTCTGCAAGGTCTCCTGAGTACACCCATGCCTCCCATGCAGAGGTTTGCCAAGACCTTTCCAACAGTTTTTAGGACCAAATTAATTTGGGGTTTATGCATCCAGTATATCAAGTGGAACCCAGGGGCATCGTAACGTGGGGGCGGGGGGTGCGGCATGCACCAGGTGACACCCGCCCTTAGGGTGAAACCATCACCCTAAGGGCGGGTGTCTCACCCTGTGCCGCGTGTTCGCTCCCTGCGAGCCCCCGAAGCTATGCAGCTTTGGCGCTCGCCTGGGGGAAACACGTCACCAGCCGAGTTCTCGCGAGATCGCTGCTGGTCACGTGGCTCCCCCAGGCGAGCGCCCAAGCTCCATGCCGCCGAACGCTCAGAGGGAGCAGAACACGCGGCGCAGGAGGTGAGCTGGGGGCATTATCCATGAGCTGCTGGGGCTGGGCATATCCATGAGCTGCTGGTGCTGGGCATATCCATGAGCTGCTGGGGCGGGGCATATCCATGAGCTGGGGCATTATCCATGAGCTGGGGGCATTATCCATGAGCTGGGGCAATATTGATGAGCTGGGGGCATTATCCATGAGCTGGGGCAGTATCCATGAGCTGGGGCAATATCCATGAGCTGGGGCATTATCCATGAGCTGGGGCATTATCTATGAGCTGGGGGCATTATCCATGAGCTGGGGCATATCCATGAGCTGGGGCATTATCCATGAGCTGGGGGCATTATCCATGAGCTGGGGGCATTATCCATGAGCTGGGGGCATTATCCATGAGCTTATGATAGAAACATTTAAATACGTAAAGGGAATCCACAAGGTAGAGGAAGGGAGTATATTTAAAAGGAAACAAAGTAGCAAAACAAGAGGACATAGTCTTAGATTAGAGGGGCAAAGGTTTAAAAGTAACATCAGGAAGCATTATTTTACTGAGAGGGTGGTGGATGCATGGAACAGTCTTCCAGTTGAAGTGGTAGAGGCCAAAACAGTAATTGAATTTAAGCAAGCATGGGATAGGCATAAGGCTATCCTAAACAAAAGATAAATCCAGGTAAAGTATCCATGTAATTGGGCAGACTAGATGGGCCGAAAGGTTGTTATCTGCCGACATTTTTCTATGTTTCTATGTTTCTATGAGCTGGGGCATATCTATGAGCTGGGGCATATCCATGAGCTGGGGCAGTATATCCATGAGCTGGGGCAATATCCATGAGAGCTGCTGGGGCATATCCATGAGAGCTACTGGGGCATATCCATGAGAGCTCCTGGGGCATATCCATGAGAGCTGGGGCATATCCATGTGTGAGCTGGTCTTGGGGCAATATATCCATGTGTGAGCTGGTCTGGGGCAATATATCCATGTGTGAGCTGGTCTGGGGCAATATTTCCATATGTGAGCTGGGGCAATATATATCCATGGGTGAGCTGCTGGGGGCAATATATATTTGTGAACTGGGGCAATATATCCATATGTGAGCTGGGGCAATATATATCCATGGGTGAGCTGCTGGGGGCAATATATATCCATGTGTGCTTTCACTACCTTCGAACAGGCACCGTACTTGCTGGCATTGAAGTCAGAACTTTGCACCAAGTTGACCTGTTCTCTGAAACTCCTTGTTCCTGGAACCTTCTGACCACCCTCTGGACTACTTACCGGTTAAATCCTCTGGACTACCCATCTGATTGCCCTCTCAAGTACCCATCTGGAAACCCTCCTGTGAACCATTTCCAAACCTCTGCTATACTGAGGACGAGGCTTGCGACCAGAGTGGGATAACAGATAGCAGCCATTATTGATGTGCCTGAATATTTTTGTGAGTGCAACCCTTAAGGGGCCAGTGTGATATGTCAATGTTGTGACGATATTACGCCATGCTATTCTTATTATTTATCTAGATTTGCTCTTACCCTATTTTTACCTGATCTTACTTGAATGTTTAGAGGAGGAGACGTTCCTAGAGCAAAATAAGATACGTATTATTGTATATTGTTTTATTTTTAAAGAGTTGTCACATATTCTGTCTGTCTCTTTGTTTTCTGCAAGGTCTCCTGAGTACACCCATGCCTCCCATGCAGAGGTTTGCCAAGACCTTTCCAACAGTTTTTTAGGACCAAATTAATTTGGGGTTTATGCATCCAGTATATCAAGTGGAACCCAGGGGCATCGTAACGTGGGGGCGGGGGGTGCGGCATGCACCAGGTGACACCCGCCCTTAGGGTGAAACCATCACCCTAAGGGCGGGTGTCTCACCCTGTGCCGCGTGTTCGCTCCCTGCGAGCCCCCGAAGCTATGCAGCTTTGGCGCTCGCCTGGGGAAACACGTCACCAGCCGAGTTCTCGCGAGATCGCTGCTGGTCACGTGGCTCCCCAGGCGAGCGCCCAAGCTCCATGCCGCCGAACGCTCAGAGGGAGCAGAACACGCGGCGCAGGAGGTGAGCTGGGGGCATTATCCATGAGCTGCTGGGGCTGGGCATATCCATGAGCTGCTGGTGCTGGGCATATCCATGAGCTGCTGGGGCGGGGCATATCCATGAGCTGGGGCATTATCCATGAGCTGGGGCATTATCCATGAGCTGGGGCAATATTGATGAGCTGGGGGCATTATCCATGAGCTGGGGCAGTATCCATGAGCTGGGGCAATATCCATGAGCTGGGGCATTATCCATGAGCTGGGGCATTATCTATGAGCTGGGGGCATTATCCATGAGCTGGGGCATATCCATGAGCTGGGGCATTATCCATGAGCTGGGGGCATTATCCATGAGCTGGGGGCATTATCCATGAGCTGGGGCATTATCCATGAGCTTATGATAGAAACATTTAAATACGTAAAGGGAATCCACAAGGTAGAGGAAGGGAGTATATTTAAAAGGAAACAAAGTAGCAAAACAAGAGGACATAGTCTTAGATTAGAGGGGCAAAGGTTTAAAAGTAACATCAGGAAGCATTATTTTACTGAGAGGGTGGTGGATGCATGGAACAGTCTTCCAGTTGAAGTGGTAGAGGCCAAAACAGTAATTGAATTTAAGCAAGCATGGGATAGGCATAAGGCTATCCTAAACAAAAGATAAATCCAGGTAAAGTATCCATGTAATTGGGCAGACTAGATGGGCCGAAAGGATCTTATCTGCCGACATTTTTCTATGTTTCTATGTTTCTATGAGCTGGGGCATATCTATGAGCTGGGGCATATCCATGAGCTGGGGCAGTATATCCATGAGCTGGGGCAATATCCATGAGAGCTGCTGGGGCATATCCATGAGAGCTACTGGGGCATATCCATGAGAGCTCCTGGGGCATATCCATGAGAGCTGGGGCATATCCATGTGTGAGCTGGTCTTGGGGCAATATATCCATGTGTGAGCTGGTCTGGGGCAATATATCCATGTGTGAGCTGGTCTGGGGCAATATTTCCATATGTGAGCTGGGGCAATATATATCCATGGGTGAGCTGCTGGGGGCAATATATATTTGTGAACTGGGGCAATATATCCATATGTGAGCTGGGGGCAATATATATCCATGGGTGAGCTGCTGGGGGCAATATATATCCATGTGTGCTTTCACTACCTTCGAACAGGCACCGTACTTGCTGGCATTGAAGTCAGAACTTTGCACCAAGTTGACCTGTTCTCTGAAACTCCTTGTTCCTGGAACCTTCTGACCACCCTCTGGACTACTTACCGGTTAAATCCTCTGGACTACCCATCTGATTGCCCTCTCAAGTACCCATCTGGAAACCCTCCTGTGAACCATTTCCAAACCTCTGCTATACTGAGGACGAGGCTTGCGACCAGAGTGGGATAACAGATAGCAGCCATTATTGATGTGCCTGAATATTTTTGTGAGTGCAACCCTTAAGGGGCCAGTGTGATATGTCAATGTTGTGACGATATTACGCCATGCTATTCTTATTATTTATCTAGATTTGCTCTTACCCTATTTTTACCTGATCTTACTTGAATGTTTAGAGGAGGAGACGTTCCTAGAGCAAAATAAGATACGTATTATTGTATATTGTTTTATTTTTAAAGAGTTGTCACATATTCTGTCTGTCTCTTTGTTTTCTGCAAGGTCTCCTGAGTACACCCATGCCTCCCATGCAGAGGTTTGCCAAGATTTTGGCAAAATACAACACCAATTGTAGAACATAAAAATGTAGGAATAAAATGTAAAGGTCTGGTGCAGTAAAAGAAAAAAAAAACTAAACTGAACTAACTAACTAGACTGTAAGAAAATATAGAAAGGAAAAAAAATTACAGATCACGCACAGTGTGATACACCTTGAGACAGTCCCCAAGACCCAGACCGGGTTGTCCAGGGCATTCTGGGCAGTAAAATCTTGTGTCTCTCCTCTACCCCCTCTTGAAACACACCCTGAATCTTTTTTGGGGTCTCTGTTTGCCCTCAGTAGGGGGGATTTTAAAAATAAAATGTGTAGCCCCAACTCTGTCCCCCATCACCGCCCGGGGAGCAGGTGCATCCTGGTACAAAAGCCCCGAAATGACCTGGAGCTGAAACTGTAAAAAGGACAGTGTCATTTCAGGGTTTGCCTTTTTGCAGAGCAAAAAGGCATTGTGGGTTGCAATTTGCATCAGGTAAATTGCAACCTTTTTGTACCAGGCCCTTGACTTCCACATAATTTGGTAGGGCTGGAGCAGCTGATCTGACAGATCAACTGCACCCATATGCCAGTTATAGGCTTTGATGCACACTGGCTTCCTGATGCTCTCAGCTCTGCCACGTACAGAGACCTCCACAGACCTCTCAGAGTGTATGGTGGTTAGAAGAAATACATCCTTCTTGTCTCTGTACTTGACTGCCAACAACTCCTCTTGGCGCAGAGCTGAGGTCTCCCCCCCTTTTTAACCGGGTGTGGGCAAGCTTTGCTGGGAAACCTACGCGGTTCTTGCGAACAGTACCGCATGCTACTGTGGCATGGTAGCTTTAATGCACATGTAAAGTTATGGTAGGGTACTGAGCGGTGAGTATCACCTCCAGCCAGCAGATGGTGTGAGCCTGGTTGGGAGTGGAGGTTCCTGTACCAGGAAGTGTTAGGCTCTATGGTTAATCTCACCAGTGCATGAGGAGACTATAAACACCTCATGCTTTTACAAGAGTTTAAAGCATTGTTTTTTTACTTCATACAGGTAAGCCCAGTATAAGCATAGATCCAGCAAGCAGCATTAGCTTGAAGTGTGTGTGAAGCCATAACAAAGGAGTGTGTCATTTTCTGTGTATCTGTTCTGTAAATAGTTTTGTTAGTTCTGCTCTGGTCTGTGCAGTAATAGTACAGGTAAAAAAGAACTGTGTGCATAAACTGCATGTCTAGTATAGAGTAATATTGGTAAAGGACATTTGCTGTTATGCTCTATGGTTAATCTCACTGTGCATGAGGAGACTGTAAACACCTCATGCTATTACAAGAGTTTAAAGCATTGGTTTTTACTTCATACAGGCACACAGGTTAATAAACGGTCTGTAAGTGAAGGACAGAGTGAGCGTTTCTTGATTGCAAACGTGAAACATATTTTGGCGAGCCAGCCAGGAGAAGTTTTCCAGGATAAAGTGGCAGAATTAACTTCTCAAGAACCTAGAATCACTGTATAATCTGCATAAGAGGATTTGCAAGTTTCAAAATGGAGCTGGAACTACTGCAAGAGAAAGCAAGTGCTGCTTTAAAACAGTTGCAGCGGGAACAGTTAGTGGAAGCATGCAGATTCTTGAAATGCTATAAGGCAGATGATGAAACCGAAAAGATCAAAAGCAAGCGAGCTTTAATCCGTTTAGCAGAGAGAACACTGGATGAGATTGAGGAAAATCAGGAGGAAGGAAAGGCAGTCCAGTATTTAAAGGACCTATTATGCTTCATAGAGTCGCTGCAAGGTGAAGATAGTGGTAGTAAGTAGGGATGAGCTGTTCGGTTCGATCGGTTCGGAGTTCGCATCCAACATAGCCTGTTCGCATGTTCGCGAACTACGAACATTTCCGGGTGTTCGTTGCGTGTTTGCCCACAATGCACCACAACGGATCACAATGCACTTTTCCACTGGCCTGAAGCTCGGAATTGGCTACAGCCTTGCACCTGACCACAGGTCTGGTGCAAGACCGGTTCAACACTATGCCAATCATGGCTCAGAGTCCTGATTGGGCAAATTTTGCCCAATCATGGACCCACAGAGCTAAGTCCCGCAGCACACTATATAAGGTTTCCACGCAGCGCTTCTGCACGCATTTGAGAGGAGATTTCATAGGAGATTGTTGTTGTGTGTTCTTACTGCCGGTCTGCCACACTACTGGGGGGGGGGTCTGGTGGGGTCTCATTTCTACCAAATATCTGGGAATTGAGGTGATCTGTGTCTTGTCGCTGCCAGCAAGTATTTTGGGGGTCACAAATTTCTACAAAATATTTGGGAATTGAGGTGATCTGTGTCTTGTCACACAGCCAGTACCACGCACTATTTTGGGGGTCACTAATTTCTACAAAACATTTGGGAATTGAGGTGATATGTGTCTTGTCACTGCCAGCAAGTATTTTGGGGGTCACAAATTTCTACAAAATATTTGGGAATTGAGGTGATCTGTGTGTTGTCACACAGCCAACAAGTATTTTGGGGGTCACAAATTTCTACAAAACATTTGGGAATTGAGGTGATCTGTGTCTTGTCACACAGCCAGTGCCACGCAGTATTTTGGGCGTCAGTAATTTCTACAAAATATTTGGGAATTGTTATAATCTGTGTGTTCTCACTGGCTGCCACCCATCAGGGGGTCACACTGATTTATAGGAGGTTTCTGACACTTGTAATCTGTGTCTTCTCACTGCCAGCAATCAGGGGGTCCCACATACTTCTAGCAGATTTATGCAAATTGTAATTTGTGTCTTCTCACTGCCACTCATCAGGGGGTCTCACTGATTTATAGGAGGTTTCTGAGACTTGTAATCTGTGTCTTCTCACTGCCACCCATCAGGGGGTCACACTGATTTATAGGAGGTTTCTGACACTTGTAATCTGTGTTTTCTCACTGCCACCCATCAGGGGGTCACACTGATTTATAGGAGGTTTCTGGGAATTGTAATCTGTGTCTTGTCACTGGCTGCCAGCTCTCAGGGTGTCTCACTGAGTTATACCAGAGTTCTGTAAATCTTTAATCTTTATACCAGAGTTGAATCAGAGTTCTGTATATATTTAATCTATATGTCACTCACCATGTCTGAAAGAACAAAAAGGACAGGCAGACGCTCCCAGACACAGATAAGAGGGCAAGCAGCCCCTGTGTCAGGAGGCTGTGCCTCTGGTCGTGGTGGACGTGGTGCATCCTCTGCAGGGGCACGCTTGTCCTTTCTAACTGGTGCTGGCCGTCTTAAGCAGCAGCAACATACAGAGGATTTGGTGGATTGGCTAACCAGGCCATCCTCATCCTCCGAGTCCTCTGCCAGCCAGGCTTCTAGTGGTTTACAGTCCACCTCAGCTGCCAAAGCATCTAATGCAGCCTCCATGTCCACAGCTACTCCTGCCGTAGCCTCGCTATCACGCAAGGAGGAGTCAGCTGAATTGTTTGACTACAATGAGAGTGACATGCTGCTTGAGGATGCGCAGCAAGTACAGTACTCTGATTCAATCTCTGAGGTTGAGGAAGGGAGTATAATCAACCTCGAGGAAGGGGGTGCCAGTGATGATACACAAATAACTGGCACTCATGTTGCCCCAGCAGCTGCAGCATGCTGCCAAGTTGACTCCAGTGATGAGGAGATAGGGGGTGATGATGACAATGATGATGAGGTAACTAACTCCACCTGGGTGCCTGATAGAACAGAAGAATCAAGTGAGGAGGAGGAGGAGGAGGAGGCACAGCAAACACGAGGCACAACATCCTCTGTGACCAACCGTAGCACTAGCCAGTCCAAGGCATCAGATGTCAGAGCTGCTCCGGTGCAGAGCGCTGTTGTCTCAAAGAACACACGCAGGAACTCTGCTGTCTGCTGGGATTTCTTTAAGAAATGTGCAGCAGACCCCACCTTTGCTATTTGTAATCTATGTCAGATGAGGCTTAAGCGTGGGAAAGACACCGGACACTTGGGTACCACGTGCTTGAGGCAACATATGACCTCCTGCCACACATCCCGTTGGCGCAAAACTTTGCGTAGGTCCTCCTCACCTGTCTCTACCCCCACTGTATGTCCTGCCATGTCATTGCCTACAACCTCCACTGACAGGGATGATGCTACAGTAATGGATGTACCAGGTCCTTCCTCACAATGTGACAGCATCCCATCAGCTGAAGATTTACGCAGTCAGATTACGTTGCCGCAGCTGCTGCAGCGTAAGAAAAAATATAGTCCCAACAATCCCCAAGCACAGCATCTAAATGCCAGCTTAGCAAAATTACTCGCAATGCAGTTGCTGCCTTTCCAGCTGGTGGACTCTGCTCCCTTCCGTGAATTTGCTGAATGTGCTGTACCACAGTGGCAGGTTCCAAAACGCCATTACTTTTCACGGAAGGCCATTCCAGCACTATAACAGCACGTGGAAGACAATGTTATCGTGTCATTTGCAAGTGGCATTCTTAAGTGGACATCCAGAGTTGATTCCTGGAGTTTCATCCAAGATCCCCTACGCCATCACGATCCCTAAGTCCTGTGTCTCCTCTCTCCACAGGTAGGACATTATCACCCATCACCCATCATCCACAGACACCCACATCTCATCTGATTGCCTGCATACTTTTGCTGGTAAGACATTATCACCCATTATTCAGACACCCACATCTCATCTGATCATCTGATCGCCTGCATATTGGTATTTTCTATTTTTTTATTTATATTTATTTTTGTTTTTCTCCACCATGTGCTTTGCTAATTAGCATGTGAATCTCCTGCCCTATTGACACAGCCCATTCAGCTTCCGGTGTTGACCTTTCAGGTGTTGACGTTTTAACTGCCTGAATGCAATCAGCCCGCCCTATATAACTACTATACCAGGCTCCATTGAGCCAGGCTCTAAGTGTCATTTGCAAGTGGCATTCTTAAGTGGACATCCAGAGTTGATTCCTGGAGTTGCGGGACTGGAGGAAGGAACTGCAAGGCCCACTTTCTACTCCGGTAAACTCACGTCTATATCATGCTTTCTCTCACGCTTCTACTCTTTACTTCTACCTTTCTCCTTAAATGGAACTCCTGCCCCTCTACCACCGACCCCTACACTATATGCATCTCTCCCTCCCTCCTCTCGTCCCACATGATGGCCTCGCATGAGCTCCTTTGTTTCCTCAGAACATGGTCTCCCTCTAACTCTCGTGCTGCCAATCACTCCCACAAATCCCATTCCCACCTTCTCTTTCTCACCCTCCTGCTGTTACTCTATTCAGGTGACATATCCCCTAACCCTGGCCCCACAACACATCCAATACTTCCCTCTCATCCTATCTCCATCGCACATAAATCCCCTCCCTGCAAGCCCAGCAACCTCATTCCCATAATCCCTCAGCGCCTGTCCTCTTTCTCCTGCGCCCTCTGGAACGCTCGCTCTGTGTGCAACAAACTCACAGCAATCCATGACCTCTTCCTTTCAAACTCCTTCAACCTCCTAGCTTTAACTGAAACCTGGCTAACTCCCTCTGACATGGCCTCCGTTGCTGCTCTCTCACATGGCAGCATTCCCATTGACGATCCTTCCGCCCCTGCTGCCTCCAAACTTCTTTCACTCACGTCCTCCCTTGGACTCACACAATCCTCCCTCCTCCCTACCCACCGCGATGGTCACACTATTGACCTTGTCTTTTCCAACCTCTGCTCCATTTCTGAGTTCAACTGTCGCCCTTTCCCCATCTCTGACCACCACCTTCTCTACACTTGAGCCATACCCCCAGACCGGGTGAGAGAAATGGTGGCGGGGTCGGAATCCTGCTCTCTCCCACCTGCACCTACCAGCATCTCCCTCCACCCCCATTCCTCTCCTTCTCCTCCTTCGAGGCACATTGCATCCGCCTGTTCTCTCCTCTGGCCCTCAGGGTGAGAGTCATCTACCGCCCACCGGGACCAACCTCCCAGTTCTTTGACCACTTTGCTACCTGGCTTTCTCACTTCCTGTCTTCTAATCTTCCATGCCTAATTCTCGGGGACTTCAACATTCCCATTGACGATCCTTCCGCCCCTGCTGCCTCCAAACTTCTTTCACTCACGTCCTCCCTTGGACTCACACAATCCTCCCTCCTCCCTACCCACCGCGATGGTCACACTATTGACCTTGTCTTTTCCAACCTCTGCTCCATTTCTGAGTTCAACTGTCGCCCTTTCCCCATCTCTGACCACCACCTTCTCTCTTTCAACCTATCTGGACTGCCTAAACACCCTGCTCCCCCACCCCGCACACACAACTCGCAGAAATCTACAGGCTGTGGACCCCCATCAATTCTCCAACCTACTTCACCACCTCCCTCATACCTCATCCTTCACCTGCCCTGATGCTGCCACTAATCACTACAACACTACGCTTATCTCTGCTCTAGACACTCTTGCTCCTCTTCGACTCTGTAAGGCCCCACGCCGCCAGCTTCAGCCCTGGCACACCCTCCAGACTCGCTACCTGCAAAGATGCTCCCGCACCGCAGAGCGTGCCTGGAGGAAATCCCGCTCTGAAGCTGATTTTGTTCACTTCAAGTTTATTCTCCGGTCATACACCTCTGCCCTCCACTTGGCCAAACAATCCTTCTTCTCATCTCTTATATCTACACTGTCCTCCAACCCTAAACGGCTCTGGTCCACCTTCAACACCCTCCTCTACCCACCTGCACCTCCCCCCTCAGCTGCCTTTAGCGCTCAAGACCTGGCAGACTACTTCCTCAGTAAAACTTTAACTATCAGAAGCAACATCCCAACACAAGATAGTTATCTGCCACCTCCACTCCCACAGGTCCCATCTGCCACCCTCTGCCGCTTCCTCCCAGCCACTGAGGAGGAAGTCAATTCCTTATTGTCCTCCTCACATCTCACCACGTGCCCGCTCGACCCCATTCCCTCACATCTAATTCCTCCCCTCTCCTCCTCCCTCACCCCTGCTCTCACACACATCTTCAACCTATCTCTCTCCACTGGCTCCTTTCCATCCGCCTTCAAACACGCGCTAGTTACCCCTTTACTAAAGAAACCATCCCTAGATCCCAACTCTCCATCCAACTACCGTCCTGTATCCCTGCTTCCCTTTACCTCTAAGCTCTTAGAAAAACTAGTCTTCAACCGCCTCTCTCTTCCTGTCCTCCAATTCCCTACTTGACCCCCTGCAATCTGGCTTCCGTCCCCTACACTCAACTGAAACTACCCTCACCAAAGTCACCAACGACCTCCTAACTGCTAAAAACCATGGCCACTATTCTATTCTCATCCTGCTTGACCTCTCGGCTGCATTTGACACTGTTGACCACCCCCTCCTTCTACAGACCCTCAACTCTCTGGGTCTCGGGGACACTGCACTTGCTTGGGTTGACTCCTATTTATCCAACAGGTCCTTCTGTGTGTCCTTTGCTGGTAACTCCTCCTCTTCATTGCCTCTATCTGTTGGTGTACCTCAAGGCTCTGTCCTTGGTCCGCTGCTCTTTTCCATCTACACCTCCTCCCTGGGCAAAATCATCAACAGCTTTGGCTTTAATTACCACCTCTACGCTGATGACACTCAGATCTACCTCTCTACCCCTTATCTCTCTCCCCCTGTCCTTTCAAAAGTCAGTGACTGTTTATCTGGCATCTCCTCCTGGATGGCCTCCCACCACCTAAAGATCAACATGTCAAAGACTGAGCTCCTACTTATTCCTCCCTCTAATGCCGTCCCACCTCCTGACTTCTCTATCACGGTGGAGGGTATCACCATCTCCCCATCAAACCAAGTTCGCTGTCTTGGAGTTACACTGGACTCTGCTCTTTCCTTCATCCCCCACATCAAGTCTCTTTCCTCCTCCTGCCGATACCAACTGAGTAATATTTACAGAATTCGGCCATTTCTTACCGCTGTCACCACAAAACAACTCATACACGCCCTGGTAATCTCCCGACTCGACTATTGCAATAATCTCTTATCTGGCCTCCCTCTGTCCCACCTCTCCCCCCTACAATCCATCCTGAATGCCTCCGCCAGGCTAATTCACCTCACCCGCCGCTCTGTCTCTGCCGCTTCCCTCTGCGAGTCCCTTCACTGGCTCCCCATCCACTGCAGAATTAAGTTCAAAATCCTTATCCTTACCTACAAAACCCTCACTAACTCAGCTCCCCACTACCTGTCCTCACTAATCACCAAATACACCCCAGCCCGCTCCCTAAGGTCAAACAGTGACCTGCGCCTAGCTTCTCCCCGCATCACCTCTTCCCATGATAGACTGCAGGATTTCTCACGCGCAGCCCCCACTCTCTGGAACGCTCTCCCTCGTACTGTCAGACTTTCCCCTAACTTCTCTTCCTTCAAACGCTCCCTTAAAATGTTCCTATTTAGGGAAGCCTACCACCCAACTCACTGACGCAACCATCAATCACTCTCACCTTACAGTCCTCTCCTCCTGTTTCCAACCCCAACCCTCCCAGATTGTGAGTTCCTACGGGAATAGGGCCCTCATCTCCTCCTGTACTGTTTGTCAAATGTTGTTCAATATATTGTAACCCTGTCTATACTGTGCTTATTGTACAGAGCTGCGGAATATGCTGGCGCTTTATAAATAAAGAATAATAAAAATAATAATAATAATATTAATAAAAGGCAGCAAGGTGCATGTGACTTTAGACACGTGGTCCAGCAAGCATGGACAGAGTCGTTACATTTCCTTCACGGCACACTGGGTAACTCTGATCGCAGCTGGGAGGGATCCAAGACGGGGCTCTGTGCTGGAGCTTGTTAATCCACCACGCCTCCAAAAAGCTGCTTGTATGAGGTCTGTCTGCTTCACCACCACCACCTCTCCCTCTTCCTCCTCCTCCTTCTGTGTCTCTGGCGAAGTGGCAGTTAAACCGACGCCTGACAGGGTCTACGCAATGGCTCAAGCAAAAAGAAGTCATACTGTGCTTGAGCTGGTTTGTTTAGGGGACAGGAGCCACACCGGGCCAGAAATTCTGTCAGCTCTGCAGGGCCAGGTGCAGAGATGGTTAACACCACGCCAGCTTCAGCTGGGAATGATCGTCTGTGATAATGGCAGCAACCTTCTCTCCGCCCTATGCAAGGGTAAATTGACGCATGTACCATGCCTAGCACACGTCCTAAATCTAGTGGTACGGCGTTTCCTAACCAAGTACCCAGGGCTGGCAGAGCTTCTCAGCCAGGCCAGAAAAGTCTGCAGCCACTTCAGACGGTCATTCCCATCAAGCGTTCGCCTGGCAGAAATTCAAAGAGAATTCCACCTTCCCACAAACCGTCTGATCTGTGACATGCCCACCAGGTGGAACTCGACATTAGCAATGCTGCAGCGTCTGCACAAGCAGCAGAGGGCCATCAATGAGTACCTGTGTGAGTATGGCACAAGGACAGGTTCAGGTCAACTTGTTTCCCCCCCCGCAGTGGCTGATGATCAAGGATGCATGCACTGTACTGTCACCATTTGAGGAGGCAACGAGGATGGTGAGCAGAGACAGTGCATGCATCAGTGACACAATTCCTTTAGTGTTCCTGCTGGAGCACACTCTGCGGGGAATTATAGATGTGGCTCTAGAGGCAGAGCAGCGGGAGGAAGAGGAGGCCTTCCCTAGCTCTCAAGGCCCCAGTCTTTCCGCAGACAGCATTCCAGCGGGTCCTACTCAGATCAGACAGGAGGAGGAGGAGGAATATTTAAGTACTGGGGGCATTGACGGTGGGGATTCCTCAAGGGAGGGTTTTGTGTGCCCAGAAACACAAGGGCTAGTGCGTGGCTGGGAGGAGGAAGTGCACGATGGGGTCATCCTCATTGACCAGGAAGACTCAGAAGCTAATGCCACCTCCAACCTATGCTGCATGGGCTCCCTTATAATGCAAAGCCTGCTAAAGGACCCCAGGATTTGTGCTACCAAGGAGAGGGATCATTACTGGTTGGCAAGCCTTCTTGATCCACGATACAAGGGTAAAGTTGCAGAGCTCATCCTGCCCTCACAGAGGGAGCACAGGATGAAAAAACTTGAGGACGCTCTCAAGCGACACCTGTGTAACACCTTTCCAGGCACTGGTAGGTTATCAAGTGATGACATACGTGCTTCTGAGGCTGCGGATGATCAGAGGAATAGTGGTGAAGGCCAGGGCTGCTTGACTGATGCATTTTTAATTTTTTTTAGTCCACGATGCCCAGGGACGTCAAAAGTAGGCACCCATTGCCAGCGTCTTCACCATATGGTGCAGGACTACCTAGGGGCAAGGGCAGACCTGGATACGTTTCCAGCAGATGATCCACTGGCTTACTGGGTGTTGAGATTGGATCACTGGCCAGAATTTAGCCAATATGCTATGCAGCTACTAGGTTGCCCTTCATCTAGCGTGCTTTCTGAAAGGACGTTCAGTGCTGCTGGAGGTTTTGTCACAGACAAAAGAGTGCGTCTGTCCACCGACTCTGTAGACCGGCTGACATTTATAAAAATTAATCGGTCCTGGATCAGCAGTTATCAATCCCCTGATGCTGACGTAACGGAATAGATCGGGGATGTCTTCTTCTGCATTCACAAAACATCCAGCACTGAACTCTTCCACAATACCACAAAAGGGTTACGGTGTGAATGCACTTGCTGCCATGAAAGGCACAATATTTGGCTGCACTGACGCCTGTGCCAGATTTATTTCATTTTAATTTTTTGAACCGCAGGGTCCAACCCTGCATTCTTCCACAATACTACAGAGGGGTTACTGTATGATGGTACTTGCTGGTCTGGCACCAAAAGCACAATATCTGGGTGCACTGACGCCCATTACCAGATTCATATCTTTTTAATATAGGACCGCAATTTCCACCCCTGCATTCTTCCACAATACTACAGAGGGGTTACTGTATGATGGTACTTGCTGGCCTGGCAGTCTGGCACCAAAAGCACAATATCTGGGTGCAGTGATGCCCATTACTAGATTCATATCTTTTTGATATAGGACCGGAATTTCCACCCCTGCATTCTTCCACAATACTACAGAGGGGTTACTGTATGATGGTACTTGCTGGCCTGGCACCAAAGGCACAATATTTGGGTGCACTGCCACTGACGCCTGTGTCAGATACATATCCTCAGAGGGGTTACTGTGTGACAGCACTGTTGCCGACGCTAAAGGCCCAATTTTAAAGCACCTATTGTTACTTTCATCCAAAGCCTGCATAAGTTTCACCACAAGTTAGCCAAAAAAATCACTGAACTTTTTCTGCGTGTCCGAAAATGTCTCCTCTTTTCATACAGACTGCCGCCCCAAGCAATTGTTTATGGATAGATTAAAGGAAAACCATTTACCGTCATTTGAAATGTCACTTTTTTGGTTTTTACATATTTCTATACATCCTAGAAATCCGCCACTTCACGGGCAGGTTATGGGTACCTCCTAGGCACGATATTTGAAGGAATTTTTGGTTTTTTAACCCTTATTTCATGGAAAACTCACTGTCCCTTTAAAAACTTTTTTGTTTTACTTTTTGTCCTTGTTTCCTGTCCCCCAGGGCACTACCTGGACCCCCAAACACCTTTTATGGAAAATATCTAGCTTTTATGCCCTCTTGGAGGGCACTCTAAAAATCTAATTTTGAGTCCCATTGACTTGCATTGAGTTCGAGTTCGAATCCGAAAATTTGAAAAGTTCGAGTTCGAATGCGAACCGAACTCGGGGGTGTTCGGCTCATCCCTAGTAGTAAGGAGACAGAACGGGAGTTCATTCAATTAAAAGAAATGAAAGAGCAGTACCTCCAAATACAAAAGGCACAGGAAGAGTCCAGGAGAACCCTTGAGGAGGAAATAAAGAAGCTGAGTGCCAGATTAAAGACAACAGATACAGGATCAGAGAGTGCAAAACAGCAACCAGCATCTGGGAAAATTCCGGAAGTCACCATTAGGAGGCAATTCCGGATCTGCGGGCAGATTGGTGAGGGAGGCCAAAAAGATAAGCTATCATATACCAATCTGATGCACCAAATTAATGCTGGGCCCCGAAAAGGACATCAGGAGACAGAAATCATTGAGGCAGTAATTAAAGCAATCAGCCCTGGATTAAACTTGAGGGATATGCTGGAGATAAAAAGTGACCTGACTCTTCCCAAATTAAAAAACATTTTAAAAGGACACTACAAAGAAGAGGATTCATCTGATCTCTATCAGAAATTGATGAACATTTTCCAGGAAGAAAGAGAATCTGCTCAGAACTTCTTGTTTCGTGCTATTGAATTGAAGGACAGACTGCTATTTGCATCAAAAGAAAAGGGGTCAGAAGACCAGTACAATCCAGATCTGGTGCAAAGGAAGTTTCTGAGGTCAGTGGGCACAGGACTGCTAAGTGACCACATTAAATTTCAAATAAAAACCTACCTGGATGACCTGACTATTTCTGATGAGGTGATCATTGAAAGCGTAAATGAAGCTGCAAGTCTGTAGTTGGAAAGGCAGCTCAAGTTTAAGAAAAATGTAACTGCCAAAACAACAAGAATGAATGAACTACAGACAATTAGACATGTGCACAGCACAAAATTTCGTTTTGAACTAATGGATTAGTCCTAAAATGCAATTTATTTAGTTTCTAAAGAAATTCGTTTTCAGTTCTTTAGTATGAAAACTAATTTCATTCATCCAAAAACCAATGGATACAATTACTATTGTAGTGGCTCCTCAGAGGGCTGAGATCGCTGCTTGTTACAGTATCTCTCACTCTCAGCACAATGTGGGCCATATTACATAGTTGGTGCTAACTTAACCAGAGCTGTTGTAAACTTCCCAGAGCCATTATAGCCTATGGAGGTTTTCAGTTTACAACAGCTCTGGTTAGGTTAGCACCAACATTGTAATACTGCCCCGTGTCAGGCAAAGCTGTTACAATTACTGACTGTTCGCTGCTCATCACAGCGCTCAGAGTTTCAGTAAAACTAGTAAATAATATTTTTATATATAAGAGGTTAGAACAATATTATTTCCTTGTTTTACTGAAACTCTGAGCGCTGTTACAGTCAGTTACTGTAACAACTGAGCCTGATACATTGTACTGAGAGATAATGTAACAAGCAGCCGATCTCAGCGCTCACAGCCACAGGATTTAAAGGGCTGAAAAAAAGGATCCTCTCTGTATAATGTTTAGAACATCCTCCTGCATTAATTAATGCCCCTATCTGTATAGAACATCCTACTGCATTGGCATGTGGAGGGTGCAGAACTTCGGATGTTGCACTCTTCATTGCTGGTCTCCTTCACTCATCAATGTAATATCACAAAAAGGACTGAAACTAAAATGTAGTGCATTTTATTTTAGTTTCTTTCGTTTTTTGTACTGAGCAGTTTCGTTTCTCTTGAGTTATACTAAAACTAAATTATCCCAAAATTCGGACTAAATCGTTTTAGTACTAAAACGAATGCACATGTCTACAGACAATCAGAATGCAGAGGAAACTTTAACACCAACACAACTGGTAAGCAGTGCGGGGGGTCCTCAGTCTGAAAAAGGGAAAAAGGCCCAAGCTACAGGACGGCTTACAGAAGCAGGTATCCAGGAGTTGGGGAGAGAGCTGAAAACAGAAGTGGCAGAAATGAAGATGTGATTGGCCTCCATTACCGCTGAAACTAAACAGGGGTATCAGAGACAGCCAGTGACAGAGAGAGGGATGCAAAAGAAGGGCTGCATAGATTGCCAGGAAAAGGGAGAAGACAACTGCAAGCATTGCTTTAGGTGTGGCAACATAGGACATATTTCCAAAGGATGTCGAGCTTCCCGACAGTTTCAGGGAAACAGGAACGGGCTGCTGTAGGGGGACCAACAGCAACCCACCAATCAAGGTCCCTACTGTATCAAGATTGTTCCCAAGAGCACCAATTGTTATGCAGTGCAGAAAGAGACAACGTACCTAAGTGGGCCAACCCAAACTTTTGTAAAGTCAGTTATCTACCCCCAAAACATAGTGCTAAATTGTTAATTGGAAAGCGATGTTTAGTGCAGTGTATACTGGACAATGTTCCCACAACTGCACTCTGGGATACTGGATCTCAAGCCAGTTTAATAAATGAAGACTGGAGAAGCAAGTACCTCCCACATACAATGGTAAGACCAATCGAAGAGCTACTAGGAAATGCTACGCTTACTGGGATGGCAGCTAATCAAACCATAATACACTTTATTGGCTGGATAGAAGTGGAGTTCAGATTGAACAGCGAGACAGGCTCTGGTCCCAGTTGTCAAGTGCCAATAGTTGTGTCCAGTGATCCCCAGGTAGCAGAAGACCCTATAATTGGCTACAATGTAATTGAGGAAGTTATCAAAGGACAAGATGAACAACAAAAGGCAGTCCCTGAAGTTAATACAACCAGTATGGTGAGCGCAGCTTTCTGTATTGACCAAAGAGAAGCCAAGGCACTCATTCAAGCAATACGCTCATGTCAGTGGGACTGTGAGGGGAGTGTAGTTAAGACCGGGAGACGAAGAATGGTCCTTCCCCTAGAACAAGTCACAACGGTGCAATGCTGTACACAACTGGGACAGAGAGGAAAAGAGACTGTGATGTTGTTTGTTCGTGAAGAAAAGCCACTATAGCCCAAAGGGTTACAGATCAATGAAGTGTTGGTGACCATAAGTAAAGGCAATTCATTCAGAATACCAGTCGCAGTGATCAACACTACCAATTCCAATATCACACTGGAACCACGAACCACCCTGGGACATGTCCAGCCTGTGAAAGCAGTGTACCCAGCAGCAGTGCAGCCTGTGGAGATTTATCCAAGGGTACCTGACTAGACATGTGCATTCGTTTTAGTACTAAAATGATTTAGTCCGAATTTTGGGATAATTTAGTTTTCGTATGACTCAAGAGAAACTAAACTGCTCAGTACAAAAAACAAAAGAAACTAAAATAAAATGCACTACATTTTAGTTTCAGTTCTTTTTGTGATATTACATTGATGAGTGAAGGAGACCAGCAATGAAGAGAGCAACATCGCAACATCCGAAGTTCTGCACCCAGGGCCGGCGCAAGCCACTGTTCTGCCTGGAGTGAAGTATGAAATGCTGCCCCCCAAAAAAAAACACATGACATGCATGAGCGTATCTGAGCTCCACAGCAATAAAACTCACAGTAATATGTGATGTGTATGAGCGTATCACAGAATCCACAGCAATAAAACTCACAGTAATGTGCAGTGTGTATGAGCATATCACAGAATCCACAGCAATAAAACTCACAGTAATGTGCGATGTGTATGAGCGTATCACAGAATCCACAGCAATAAAACTCACAGTAATGTGCAGTGTGTATGAGCATATCACAGAATCCACAGCAATAAAACTCACAGTAATGTGCGGTGTGTATGAGTGTATCACAGAGCTCCACAGCAATGAAACTCACAGTAATGAGCGGTGTCTATGCGTGTGCCTCAGAGCTACACAGCAATAAACCCACAGTAATGTGTGGTGTGTATGAGTGTATCACAGAGCTCCACAGAAATGAAACTCACAGTAATGTGCGCTGTGTATGAGCGTGTCACAGAAGCCACAGCAATAAAACTCAGTAATGTGCAGTGTGTATGAGCGTATCACAGAGCTCCACAGCAATAAAACTTTTATGTGCAGACAGTGTGTATGAGCTTAACAGTTTTATTGTTGTGTGGCTCTGATATGCTCATACACACTGTCTGCAGATAAAAATTTTATTGTTGTGTGACTCTGTGATACAATCATATACACGGCAAATTACCATGAGTTTTATTGCTGTGGAGGCTCCACAATGGAGCTCTGATATGATCCATCGGGGAGGGCCCATATCCTAGTTCGTTTGTTTTTTTACTGCCCTCCCAAAATACTTAAATTGGCCACCCATGAAAAAAAAAATATATATATATAAAATTATTTATTTGCACCCCAGAATAAATTTTAAAAAATCAATAATTTGCCCCAGGTGGAAAGGCAAATTAATGATTTTTTAAAATCTTATTCTGGGGAAGACAAATACATCTTTACTTCATTTGGCTGCCAGAAAAAAAAAAATTATTTCCAGGGCAGGGAGGCAAATGAAGTCAGTCTGTTTTTTTTGGTTTAGTTTTGCTGGGCCTGGGTAATTAAATTTTCGTTAGGGTTGATTTTTTAAAATTATTAAACAGGGCAGGGGTGATCTCACTCAACAGGTTTGTCTGTCTGGTTTGTCCAGGTTTGTCTGTCCAGGTTTGTCACGCTGGTTCGCCCAGCGTGCTCTCCTGATCTGCTCCTCTTCTGGTCCCTTGTCTCAGGCTTAGGTGGGTTCTGCTGCAAAATCTGCCGAGACGGGGCATGCGGCTTGCCGGAGGATATCACAAGGTGCACTGTGAGGGGGGGTGCCTGCAGGTGGTAACTCACTTTACAATGTCCGCCATTTGATCCATTCCCTGGGGCTTATCAAGCCTGGTCATCCATTCGCAGTGGAGCCTCAGTCTCGTTCATTCAGTTTGATATGCAGCAGCTATGTCCCTGAGCTGAGTCAGGCAGCTGCTTCCACTGTCCACGTGGTGCTGTTTAGCAGGGAGCGTGCAGGCAGATTAGGGAACTGCCGGTGCCAAAATTGTTACAGATGTCCGGAGCGCCCTTTGACGTCATCAGAGGGGGCCGCCGCCGGACGCCATCTTGGATTCTCCGGCGGCCGAACTTGGGGGGAAAAAAACATGCCGGACAGAATTTAGGTGCAAGTGTCACTAATTTAAGAGCCGCCACTGGCCCTGCCCAGTCCAGGGTGGGAGCTCCACGCCACGGCCCTGGACAGGGTGGCAAAATGCCGCCCCTGTCAAAGGGCTGCCTGGCACCATTGCTCCACCCTGCTCCATGGACGGGCCGGCCCTGTCTGCACCCTCCACATGCCAATGCAGTAGGATGTTCTATACAGAGAAGGGCATTAATTAATGCAGGAGGATGTTCTATACATTATACAGAGAGGGTTATTAATGCAGGAGGATGTTATATACATTATACAGAGAAAGGTATAAATTGAGGAGGATGTTCTATACAGAGAGGGACATTAATTAATTCAGGAGGATGTTCTATATATTATACAGAGAGGGGTATTAATTAATGCAGGAGGATGTTCTAAACATTATACAGAGAGGAGCCTTTTTTTTTTAGCCCTTTAAATCCAGTGGCTGTGAGCGCTGAGATCGGCTGCTTGTTACATTATCTCTCAGTACAATGTATCAGGCTCAGCTGTTACAGTAGCTGACTGTAACAGCTCTCAGAGTTTCAGTAAAACAAGGAAATAGTATTGTTCTAACCTCTTATATGTAAAAATATTATTTACTAGTTTTACTGAAACTCTGAGCGCTGTGATGAGCAGCAGTCAGTTACTGTAACAGCTTTGCCTGACACGGGGCAGTATTACAATGTTGGTGCTAACTTAACCAGAGCTGTTGTGAACTGAAAACCTCCATAGGCTATAATGGCTCTGGGAAGTTTACAACAGCTCTGGTTAAGTTAGCACCAAGTATGTAATATGGCCCACATTGTGCTGAGAGTGAGAGATACTGTAACAAGCAGCGATCTCAGCCCTCTGAGGAGCCACTACAATAGTAATTGTATCCACTGGTTTTCGGATGAATGAAATTAGCTTTCATACTAAAGAACTGAAAACGAATTTCTTTAGCAACTAAATAAATTGCATTTTAGGACTAATCCATTAGTTCAAAACGAAATTTTGTGCTGTGCACATGTCTATACCTGACCAGAATGTGATAAGCCTACAAGGACAGGGTAACCTCTCCAGAAACTCAGAGACTTTGGAACAGCAGCTTGATACACAGATGCAGAACCACAGTAAGGCATGGGACCCACCAATATCGTTGAACCATCTAAATCAGGAGCAGCAAGCAGTGGCAAAGAGGATGCTCAGAGAAGAATGTCAAGCTTTTTCTCGATGATAATGACGTGGGCTGTATTCCATCATTAAAGATGCATATCTCTCTGAAAGATCAAACTCCCGTGCAGAAGACCTATCATTCAGTCCCGAAGCCATTGCATAAAGAAGTCAAGGAGTACCTGCAGGACCTTTTAAATCGAGGATAGGTCACAAAATCGAGATCCCCATACTCCTCACCAATCGTCTGCGTGAGAAAGAAGGACGGCAGCATGCGACTCTGCTGCGACTACAGAGAGCTGAACCAGAAGTCAATACCTGATAGACATTTTATGGAGAGAAAGGTTGGTACTAGAAAGACCACCTAAAAGAGATGCAGTATTATTATTTGGTCAGAAAAGGGACATAACCGTAGGGGATAAACCCTGTAAACCCTGTATATAGAAAAGAAAGAGGCCTAAATAGGCTAGGACCTGGCGACAGATAAATTTTATTAGAGATATTGTTAACACTGGTACAAAAAAATATAGATAAAAATAGGTGACAGATATATGAGGACTGCCTGTAATTATTAAATGCGATATTCTCGATTTACATTCCCGAATAGGGAGGACAAGGCAGTGGATATAAGCTCCTTGTAGTGATCTCTTACTCAAGCACCAAAGTATAGATGTCTATTATGTAGCAATAAGGTATACCAATTAGAAAAAAATTCTACTACAATATTGCCTCTTCTAGGTATGCCAATAAATTCCCAGATTCCCCTATTATCATGACGGGGAATCATAATTATAATAAAGACACGGAGGCTCTTATTATGCTATCTTTTCTTTACTTAAGCCGATAGCAGCAAAGAACAATCTCTCAAATACCAAACAAAGTATTTAGAGAGTGAAAAAAATACATTAAACAGTATATATACATAACAGATAACAATGGTACAGTCCAGCATAACAATGGTACAGTCCAACTCCTCCAATCATCTGACGACCGTTGGCCTCTTCTCTTTTCTGATGCGAGACACATACTGATCTTCTTTTAACCAAACAAACAACGGAAGAACTCCATTCCTTCATGGAAACCTCGAACATGTAGTTGAATCCTTCCATGAGAAATTCCAACCCAAGGATTAAGCTTCAGCGTAGACTCCAACTTGAAGCTCAAGCATGGACGAATATTCATCCTTCAACGAAAGCCCCAACACGAAGCTCACGCTCTTCTCCAATGAACAGAACAACGGAAGAACTCTTCCTCATCCAATGAAAGCTTTGACAAGAAGTTTAGGCTGTCGGAACATAAATATATTAAAGATCACCAAGAGCTTATAATAAGAAGGTTTGAAAAAAATCCGTAATGACTATTGAAACATCAAAACCTTATAGCCAAATATAAAGGGTGGGAATAACCCAATTATCGGGTGGGATAATACTCGCCTCCGTGTCTTTATTATAATTATGATTCCCTGTCATGATAATAGGGGAATTTGGGAATTATCCCACAAGACACGGAGGCTCTTATTATGCTAGTTCAAAGCTTAATTAATTAGTGATAGTGACATGTGACACACTGGTTTAAAATAACACTCCCTAAAGGTGGATTCTCTGGACCAGTCTGCTGTTTTAAGATGTCTGCAAGACGACATCCACAGAAGAAAAAACCTCGGAAGCAGAAGCACTCCGGGATGAATGAGCTCCGAACACGGAGACGACTACACCAGCTCCTGACTTGATCCATTTAACCCACCTATTGAGTGTGGTGGAAGTTACAGAATTGTATGGTTTGCGTAAGGATATGAATAACCGTTGGGATTAGATAGAAGACCTCTGACAATGAAGTCTTTGTTCTATAGGAAAATTGAACATTTCTCCCCGTGTCGGGTAAAACTTCTTCCCGTTAAGTTTAAGGCTCGAACGTGTGAGACTCTATTGCAGGAAATCAAACAAAGTAAAATTGCCAATTTCACAGAAATCCGTTTAATAGACCTAGTTTCATTCTCGGGTCACTTATCCAGAAATTAACTAGAATGACATCCCAGATGTTAGAATAACGTGAACGAGGGGTCGTTTACACTGTATACCCTTTAAAAACCTACATGTAATGGGGTGATTCCTGGCAGGAATACTAATAAAACCCTGATGTGAAGCAGGTATCGCTGACCTGAGGTTATTAATCATACGATACGCATTACCATCCCCCAAATAGATGTGTGAAGAACTAAACAAGTTACTCAAGGAAACTGATATGGAATCAACTTGATGTTCCATGCACCAAAAAACCCATGATTTCCATGTGCTACCATATCTCCTCCTAGTAGAGGGGCCCAGGAACTCGACCAAAAAAGTGGCAGAGGCATCTGAAATGTTGACTGAAGGCCAGTGACCTTTGATATTACACTTAACAGCTTAAAAAATTAGTGAAGACTCAAAGAATTCTGAAGCGTTCCCTCCGGATCTCCCAGGGTGGACGATGGGACACGAATTAGCCTGGGAATGTCCACAGACGGTTTCAGGAGGTGCGGGAACCATGCTTGAGACCTCCATAAGGGTGCTATAAGCACTATTGTAGCCAATTGTACTTGTATTAATGTTGAAATCAGAATGGAGGGAAAGCGTAAAGCGTCAAGGTCTGGACCAGAGCATCCGTTGGCAAAGCCATGGGTCTGGTCTCCAACAGTAGTATTGTGGTAAAGAAATATTAAGGCTAGAAGCCAATAAATCTATAGCGAAGGGACCTCAGAGGGATGACAAACTGGCAAATACCCTGGCGTCTAATCTCCAATTGCTGGAGTCTATAAGATACTTTGAATTCCAGTCCGCCACTACATTGCTGGACCCTGGAATGTATTGGCCTGGACTGCTAAATTGTGAGGCAGGCAAAATCTTCAAAAGACTTTGGTGTCTCTGCTAACTGTTTAGACCTGGGGCCACCTATAAGGTTGATATGACGCACAGTGGACAGGTTGTCCATCTCCAGGCGTATAGAACTCGTCTGGAAATGCTTGATAAACTTGAATAGTAAACAATCCTGCAAGGAGTTCTAAACAATCATATACAATCCTATCTCTCTGGAACCCCAACTGACACTTGTGGGAAAAGATCCGCAGCGCGCCCCAGCCAGATCTGCTGGTGTCTGACTCTATGACCAACTCTGGAGTTGGATAGATGATGGCTTTGCTGTTCCCTGACACTAAATGATTTAGCCACCACTGCATCTCCAATTTCAACTCGTCGTCCAAAGAGATGCAATCTGGATAAAGCCATCCCCTCTGCAGAAATCGTGCTTTCAGACATTGAAGAGCTCGACAATAAAGCGGTCCTGTAAAGACCACTTGCATTGCTGCAGAGAGTAGCAGAATGTCACAGACTGAGAGGAACATGAGAGATCCTGGACTTATAAATCCCCAACACGGACTCGCCCCCATCCCCCTTCACATTATCCTTTACCCCTGATAATGTCCATGGACTTGCCCATTCCCCCCCATATATATGTCCCACTACCCCCCTCCTCCCCATATGCTTTGGCAATGCTAAAATGTATTTGGTCCTGCCAATAAAGCTTATTTTGATTTGATTTGATTTGATTTGATTTGAGTAGGCCCAGAAGGTGAGCTAACCATCTCAGAGAGAATTCTTCTGCAGATAGAAGACATCTGATTTCTCTGTGAATCAGCCGAACTTTGTCTGAAGGCAGAGAAAGAGCCATCTCCATCATAGTCACGGTGACGCCCAGAAATTCGATAGACTGTGTCGGTGTAAGGACAGATATTTTGTAGTTTTATTGGGGTTGTCAGATAAGCGTCTTTTAGGTCTATATTGACCATCCAATGTTGTGGAGATAAACTCCTTTTAATGACGGAATGTCTTCCCTTTTGAAATGATTGTACACAACGTACTTGTTTAGGTGTTTTTTCCAAATTAATACTGGGCGGAATTCTGCGCCTTGGATAGTTGGTGTGAAACCATACTCACCAAAATTCCTGATCTTCTCGAACCCCTTTAACCACTTTGACGGTGAAATTATGGTCTATCTTGGTACTCTAGTTAAGAGGATTTCAAGGAGCCTCTTGAGGTGGAATAAGGAATGTGAAAAACCTATTTCGAGAAAACCTTCCTGATATTAGCCTTTATCTTACCTGTGGTCAAGAAGGACCTTGTATATTCGGTCATCTCCTTGAAGATGCCTTCTCCAAATAACAGACCCTCAGTGTTGGAACCAGGCTCATAATTATTATTATTATCATTTATATAGCGCCAACAGTTCATTATGCGCTAAGGTCGCCGCTTTAGGGTGGATCCTGAGGAGAATTGAACGTCTCCTTTTTGCTTGATAAAGCTTTGTTATGTTACCAAAAACACAGACTAATCTCTGTACTCAGCCCCTGTGTTCAAACAGGTCTGGTTTCATTAGTGAGGAAAAACTTCAATCGAATTTATAAATTTTTGCCAATGGACCTACAAAATCAAACAATTTATCATGACACACCTTAAGGTGGCCTCTACTCCTCTTTTTCGGGACCAATTTGACTACTTAAGGATGTGAATAATTTCCGCATCTAACTCCGGGTTACATTAAGCTTATGTGGCAAAGTTGGGGCTGGACACTCAGCCCTCAAATTACTTCTCGTTTGTTTATCCATTGGCATACGGATATGCTGTTCTATATAACGAGCCACATGCTCTATGTGTGTCCATTCCACTGACCGTGGATGTTTTAATTGCTCTGGTACAAACATTGAATGTCTTAGAGCATCTACCGGATCAATAACCGTTTTTTAGAATCAGTGGAATCAGGTGAGGAAACTGAATCTGACGCCTCAGGAGAGGAGACCGGATCGTAATCCGGGTCAGAGGAATTCACCTCAGAATCTGACATTGCTTCCTCTCTAGAATATTCTGAGGAGCTGTCGGTATCTTTGCACCTCTAGCTCGCTTCCACTTTCTTTGTCAGCCGGAGTTAACTGGCTCTTTTTTCGTCACAGTGGTGTGCTATGGAAATTCATTTCAAGTACGGGTAGACGTACATTTCGTATGAGCGATATTTTTTGGGAGTTGCTCTTTTCCCTCTTTTTTTCGTCACAGTGGTGTGCTGTGGAAATTCATTTCAAGTACCGCTGGTTCATTTTCAAACGTACATCACCTGAGGTAAAACTCGCCTTTAGTCGTTGCGAGCGTTTACCTCAGGCAGCGGCGCGAAGCCGCGCCTCTCCTAATGACGGAGATACAGGCGAAGCGCGAAAACACACTAGAAAGCCGCCGTAAAGACGGACTCGTCCCCCGAAGGCAAAAAAAACTGGAAGCACAAAAATATATATATACAATCCCCCAAGAGACAATTAAACCAAATAAAGGCAAAGCCTAGCCCCTGCACATAAGTCCCTAACGGGTTGACAATAAGTACAAACAAACACAAGCTAACAGTGTGTGTGTGCATAAACAATATGCTAAATTCGAATATATATATATATAACACTACAATAAAATACAGTGAAAATGTCAATTAATATAGAGCTTGCTGCTAATACTCATCTCATCTCGGCGAGCAGCAAAGAAAAGAGAAGAGGCCAACGGTCGTCAGATGATTGGAGGAGTTGGACTGTACCATTGTTATGCTGGACTGTACCATTGTTATCTGTTATGTATATATACTGTTTAATGTATTTTTTTCACTCTCTAAATACTTTGTTTGGTATTTGAGAGATTGTTCTTTGCTGCTATCGGCTTAAGTAAAGAAAAGATAGCATAATAAGAGCCTCCGTGTCTTGTGGGATAATAATAATTTACTGCTGCTATGAATACAAGTTATCCTTTACTACAGATCAGCTGTTTAGACACATGAAAATCTGCTGAAGCTAAAATTAGATATCTGATAATTGTTATTCCTATTGAAACGGAATCAATATGATTTGCCAAAGAAATCTTTAATCACACTTCAAATTACCGATAGTAGTTAGAGTCAACATGATCAATATCAGCGTAAATAAATTAGGTGCACTAAATGCATCCACGGATTTTACTGCTATCGTGCATCGACAGAAAATTCACAAGAAAGTGTTTGCACAATGGCGGTCAGGTGTTCCTTATGTTCTGTTGATCGGCATACAGTTAAAGGTACCGATATCAATTATACGTCTATATTAGGTAATGAGGAAAAGGCGTGTGTATTAAGAAGGCTTATAGATTGATCAAAAAGAGATCTTGGTAGCCTTCGAAACTGAAAGAAGTCAATGATGATATAGAAAAATGTCGCGTCGAAATGCTAACATTTAAAGATCATCAATTATTTGCAAGTTTGGAAAGCAAGCTTAAAACTTCCCTTGATGAATTTAATAAAAATATTAAATATAGGAAGACCAACAAGTTCTCCAGAGACCAGAATGATTATAAAACCGGACAAATTTATCGCTTCAACCGTAAAAATCAACATCAAAGAAAACAATCCACTAGTAATGCCTCTACTTCCGAATATGATACTTCAGATAACGAGGATACGAATGAACCTCAAGGATCAAAAGACTCCAATTGTCATGCCCCATGGCTGCCACCATCCTAACCCCCCCCCCCCCGGTGGTACACTTCCTATTCTGTTCCTGCCCTGCAGCCAGCAACCAGCATCCAGCATTGTAAGAGTTAACACCAAACACACGTGACTCACGAAATAAAGGGCTCTGCCCCGCACTCACACATTGCTGGTTCAATACAGCTCATGCTCACGAAGAGTGAACATCGTTGCTTATTGCTAATCTGCTACCTGATCCTGATTTCCCCATCTCTGGTACCTGCTGCTACAACCATCATACCCATCATCCCTCTGCAATCAACCTGGTCAGTCATCATGTTCATCCACCCTCCTCTACCCTTATCCTCTGTTTATTTGTGCAGACCACTGCACGCTGGGCTCATACTCCCCTCACCCCCGTTGCCACCCTGGTACCATCCCTAACCGTGACAGAATGAACCAGCCCAATACAAATGAGCCCGCAGTGTTGCACTTTATGGTGGAGTTACTGAAAACGACCTTCCAGGAACTATTTAAAAACCTGGCTGATTCCCTGGTGCAATTGCTGCAAAATATTCTGGGCACCTCTACTAACGTGTGCGCTCCTCCAAACAAACGCCATGATCCCCTGTCTCCTGAAGAGCGTGTCAGGAGACAAAATAACAATCTCTGCTTGTACTGCGGGGCAGGATCGCATTGGATATCTAAGTGCCCAGAAAACCCCCCCAGATCTGCGGTTGTCAAACCAGCACCAGCACCAGTACCTAAGCCTGCTGCCAATCCCAAAGGAGCTCCAGTGCTTAGAACTCTGAAGCAAACGCAGGCTTCCAGGCCTGCTTCTAGGCCTAAACCTGCTTCAAAGAGACCTGCCGTCCCTAAGCCGGTACCCCTACCCAAACCGGCCCCCAGGAGATCTCTAGAACCCAAACCTGCACCCCGAAAAACTCCTGTACCTAAACCTGTCCCCAGACAAACTGTGTCCGCTGTATCCAGGCATGTGACGTCCTTGGAGGTCAGTTCAGAAGAGGAGTCTGACACCCCCATGTATGTGGAGGCCTCCATGTCCTTACCCAGGGAGCCCGAACCTGGCATTCCTATGGACTTGGAAGATGCATCTATGGAACCGGAGCCAATGGACATTATGTGTATACAGGTTCCAGGCGTAACTATTCCCATCACTCACAGCCCACAAGATCCGGCCATCTGTGAGTTTGAAGATGCTAGTCATGACCCTCGGAATGATGTCTTCCCATTTGGCTGTATAGTGTCTGAGGAATCAGATCCAGAGGACACCGCGGGATCTCTGGGGTCTGACACCCCTATGAAGGCATGGCGAGGCTTCTGTTCTTCATCCAGCGATGGATCTGTACCAGAGGGGGATTATGGCAAAGAGGAAGTGGAAGAAGAGGAGACCCCTACCTCGATGCCACCTTCTTATGTGGGCACAAGGTTCAATGGTGACTCTGCCTCCTATCTCTCTCCCTATGTCGCCAACACCAGACATTCCAAGAACACTCCTGTTGATCCAGATTCCTTACCTGAGGATCCAGCTCCTTATACGGTGCAGGGCATGTACGTTATACCCACCTTTGTGCCATCCGATTACGTGGGCACTCTCATTCCTGATGCATCAGCTAAGAGAAAAGAGCGTAACCCCAAGATCCCTAAAGAATCTGATGTAGACTTTATTTTATCCCGTGATTGCTTTTCACCCATTGTGACTGAAGACGCCGAAGAGAGAATGCCATCTGAGTACATGGGTACTCTCATTCCTGTCATCTCTGCTGACCACAAGAAGACCAAGACCAAGACACGGCGGCGTCAGAGAAAAGCACGTGCCCAACCCTGTACCACCACTCCTGACCACCGTTCCGCCCTCCAGTGGTGTGACGAGTACTGGTCCCAGCACCCACTAGAGTGACCCGTGCATGGTCATGGACAATCCTGCTTGGTCACGCGGAGCGTGACCCGGAAGGGGGAGGTACTGTCATGCCCCATGGCTGCCACCATCCTAAAACCCCCCCTGGTGGTACACTTCCTATTCTGTTCCTGAGAAAAACTGAACCACTGGTCCAGAAAGGGGAGTACCAACAATATACCATATGAGGCTCTGGGAAACTTTACAAAGCCTTCCAAATAAATTTTATTGGACAAACAACCAAAAAACACCATACATCTTAAAAAGCATGAAAAGGGTGGAAAAAATAGGCGACAAATGATAAAAGTTTGAGAAGAGGTATCGCTGAGATCTGTGATGTATTGCAGCGCTGACTACAGCTGGACCAACTCCATAGATAGACAATGCATCGTTGGCTTATCAAGGAGTGTAAGAAAATCAATTAGGGTAAGAGGACGTATAAGAAGCTGGAATAGTACTTCAATGTACCCTTGATTACAAAGTGAAAAAAGGGGGAGCGATGGTCTACTATCATTCAATCACAATGTGTCGTGAGTATTAATTCAGTATATGGTTCCCGAAGGAAATTCTCGGATCTTGTGAAAAATTCACTGTATAGATACTCTTTACTATATTCTTTACCAAAAATAGAAATACAGCTTACTTACTCGGTTACAAATATCCGTCATTGCACCATTCATAGATCTAGTTAATGGAGCAGATCGTATGATGTTTCACTTATATAGTGGTTATAGATAATTAATCACTTGAAATTAGTATTATTGTTCACATCCTCCTACACCAGCATCAGACAAGGAAACCCCCACTGAGACAGTATTGCTTTGAAAGTCAATTACTCCAAGACTAGACTATTATAATTGATTTGGATCGTAAATAAGGATCCCTAGGATACGTTGCATGGACAGACCTCCTTGACTCCTAGCTATCCGGAACCATAGATAATATCCTTCAATCGTGTTAGGATAGCATAAGTTCTATTAGCCTTATGAGTAGCAAATTAAATATATAGGTGTAATCGCAAAGTTTCAATTTGCCGCAAAAGAAGTGTCACAGTTTGCAACATTTACATACAACGAGCTTCTTGGCTCATAACAAGAAACCACACCGCAATCGCTTAATTTAGATAAGTTTAAATTTAAAGTCGGCAGATCATTATGACCAACAGTATAAATATACAGAGTATCAAATTTACGGCGGAATGGGTTCACAGTTTACCAATACTTGCATGCAAAAAGCTTCTCGGCTCGTAGCAGGAAGGCGCACCAGAATTAACGTGGATGGATAGATTTAAATTTGAATTTAAAGTCGGCAGACCATCCTTATGACCAGCAATTAAATATGCAGAGTGTCAATTTATAGCGGAATGGATATCACTACTCCCAGCACTTATATACACCAAATTTCTCGGCTCATAGCAAAAACACACACCGAGATTAACATAAGTGGATAAAGTTATAGTCAGCAAATAATCATTATAACCAGTAAATGTGGGGTTACAATTTGTGACGGAGGAAGTATCACAGTTTCCAACACTTGCAGAACGAGAGCTTCTCGGCTCGTAGCAAGGAGACACGCCGCAAATGGCATAGATGGAAAAAAGTAATCAGCAAGCCATCTTTTAAACAAACATCACAGTTCCTCTATTATCAGAAAAACAATTTTGGATCGCCATAATAAACCAATGAGGGAATTCCCCCAGCATACTGTTAAAACAAAATAGTGTTAAGCTCATGCGTTTCGAAAGCCGAAGCTTTCTTCATCAGGAGCGAATTACCTTGCACCCCTCTATCCACCATCTGATTTTATGTATTCCATTACTATCCGGGACCAGCTGCTTGTCGTTAATTTGCTTAATTGGGCCGCACACAGAGAAAACCATGCGTACCCCCGTCGATTGTTACGTCTGCGTTCCATGATTGAGAGCTGGAACGCATATCCTTCGTTATATTGCGCAGGCGCCGAGGAGGTGAAAGGACAAAATAGCCTTGTATAAAGGTCTATCACGGCGGGCCCGGCGTGTGGTACTGTGCATACCATGATAAGTAAATAGTTCTGCGCGGAGATTGAATATGCATCCAGATGGACGTAGACTACACAGCTAATAGTGGATAGCATAGTGGAAACAACTCCTGGTTAGTTGTATTGAAGAATGGTCATAGTTGTATTCAATACAACTAACCAGGAGTTGTTTCCACTATGCTATCCACTATTAGCTGTGTAGTCTACGTCCATCTGGATGCATATTCAATCTCCGCGCAGAACTATTTACTTTTCATGATATGCATAGTACCACATGCCGGGCCCGCCGTGATAGACCTTTATACAAGGCTATTTTATCCTATCGCCTCCTCGGCTCCTGCGCAATATAACGAGGAAGGATATGCGTTCCAGCTCTCGATCATGGAACGCAGACATAAGAATCGACGGGGGTACGCATGGTTTTCTCTGCGAGTGGCCCAATTAAGCAAATTAACGACAAGCAGCTGGTCCCGGATAGTAATGGAATACATAAAATCAGATGGTGGATAGAGGGGTGCAAGGTAATTCTCTCCTGATGAAGAAATCTTTGGCTTTCGAAACGCATTGAGCTTAACACTATTTTGTTTTAACAGTATGCTGGGGGAATTCCCTCATTGGTTTATTATGGCGATCCAAAATTATTTTTTTCTGATAATAGAGGAACTGTGATCTATGATGTTTGTTTAAATGATGGCTTGCTGATTACTTTTTTCCATCTATGCCATTTGCGGCGTGTCTCCTTGCTACGAGCCGAGAAGCTCTCGTTCTGCAAGTGTTGGAAACTGTGATACTTCCTCCGTCACAAATTGTAACCCCACATTTACTGGTTATAATGATGATTTGCTGACTATAACTTTATCCACTTATGTTAATCTCGGTGTGTGTTTTTGCTATGAGCCGAGAAATTTGGTGTATATAAGTGCTGGGAGTAGTGATATCCATTCCGCTATAAATTGACACTCTGCATATTTAATTGCTGGTCATAATGATGGTCTGCCAACTTTAAATTCAAATTTAAATCTATCCATCCACGTTAATTCTGGTGCGCCTTCCTGCTTCGAGCCGAGAAGCTCTTTGCATGCAAGTATTGGTAAACTGTGAACCCATTCCGTCGTAAATTTGATATTCTGTATATTTATACTGTTGGTCATAATGATCTGCCGACTTTAAATTTAAACTTATCTAAATTTTAAGGCAGGCCTCGGAGGCTTCATATTTGCAATCTCTTTCTTTATTACTCCTATAGCAGTAAAGAAGAGTGATAACAAGAACCAGAAAAAAACATGTCAAACCCCCAACGTGGGGTAACCCTCCTCTTAGTAAGTCCAGCCCCCTAGCCTATAAACAGTCTGAGCTGGAGCAGTAACGCCCTCTTTCCTTACTGCTCCTGTTCAGGACAAGATAAGTATATTGCTCTCCTCTATTTGTTATAATTTTTCTTTTCAGATTTACTGATTATTTCGGATTTTGGATTTATTATTGCGGGTGCTGACTTACCCCGGCTATAACCGCGGGGGTCAGTGCCCGTCTGGCTTCATATTTCCAGCGTCACGCTGTGTGTGTGTGCGTTCTTCCACCAGTTATGTATCGTTATATGCTGCAGGCGCTTGGCTCCCCGAGTTAACTAGTACCCGCTAGTTTCATGCACCCGCGCCTCTGACTTTCCTCGTCCTCATTGAGAGCATTCGCGACCGCCAGGGATCTCGCGGGAGACGCGCACGAGATCCCGGCGGCCATCTTGGGGACACCACCTGACCGCGTGTATCTCCGCGCGCACGCACAACTCCCTGTTCCCTTCACTCACGCTGATCAGATCCATGGCACTCCTTACCACACCCGGGGGTGATCGATCTCCCCATGCAGGGGAATCAGACTCCGCGGGCAGCTCCCGGCAATCGGAGTTGTCTGATGCTTTTGCCTCTCCCCCACCTCCGAAAAAGCGTTCGAAATCGGCGGCACGGTTTGCCGCCATGGAAGCGGCTCTGCAGGCATCCATCACACGCTCACTGTCCTCTGCTGTCTCCACGCTCTCTCAATCCTTCCGAAGAACCATGGATGAGGCAGTGGCTTCTATTACCTCGGTACCCCCAACTCCAGGTGTAGTTCCTACTCCACCCCCAAAAGACCCTGAGTTACCCTCTGGCTCTGCACCTACTAGCCTTAAGAAACGTGCTAAGACTAAGCACATTGATAGTCCTCCAAGAGGGGCTGGCATCCCCGATACTCTGCTTTCTGACGATGGCGAGGTGTCCTCGCACAAGAGAGCCCCTGACCGCGGGGCACTAGTTGCGGTCTCAAAAGATAGGCCTTTACCTACGGGTTCTGGCCGACTCCCCAGAAACACTGACTCGGAGAGTGAGGAACCTGAGCATGGGGGGAGGATGATGGAGCTATTGAGTTATACGCTCCTCATGATGTTGGCCTGTTGGCCGAGGAGGAAAGGCCCCCACCGCCTTTACTGTCTGCAAAGGAGGTTGTATGTGATCCTCAGGGCCGCCCGATGTTTTCCCCGGCAGGGGTCTTACATCCACGCTCCACTGCATGGTCCCTGATGCCTCATGTAGAGATGTGGGTGGATGCCCACATGCGACTCCCCATGGATAAAGAGACCAGGGTGAATATGAGGGCAGAATGTCCTCGCCCTACCACCGCGGGCAAAACTTGCCTCACCCCGGTGGTGGATGAGGATTTCGTGAAATTCATGACCAACAAGGGATGGTCCCCCAGAAAGGGGTGGATATGGCCTTCAGGGTCTGTGAAGACAAGGTGCTAGATGTCGCACCACCGTTGATTTACCTCCTTGACATGGTGGAGGATGCCCGCCTACAAGGTACCTCCTTGGATTTGGAAGACGCCACAGACTGGATCCAACGCTCCTTGTGCCTGTTGGGCGGTGCTAATGCGGCTTTGGCCGCTGAGAGACGCAAGTCTATGATCCTAAGAATGGATCCTCAGCTTACTTCTATGGCCAATAAAGATAAAGGGGCCAAGGCTCAAGGCCTTCTCTTCGGGGATGGCTTTATCAAAAATATGGGCACATACACCAGCGCTTTCACCGCTCTGGACAAGGTCGAGACGGCCATTAAGAAAGTATTTCCCAAAAAGGTTTTTGACAGGGCCGGTAGAGGAAGGGGCCGCTCTACCGGCCGCGCCGGATCTATGGGCATTACTAGAGGATCCTTCCGGGCCTCTAATGCCACCGACTCTGGCCCTCCCGCTTACGGATCCTCGGCCCGGGCTCAGGCCTGGAGAGGCCGCGGATTCCGTGGCGGCAGAACTCAATTTCGTGCTCGACGACAGACTGGTAAGTCTTCCTTTTATTGTTCCTCATTCATCTGTTCGGGTGGGGGGCCGTATTCGTTTTTTTCTTCCAAAATGGGAGTCGATCACTACAGACCCGTGGGTTCTCACCGCGGTCAGAGGATTCGAAATAGACTTCGAAACTGTCACTCCATACCAATCCACGCCACCCCGACCACTAAGTTTTTCCGCGGAACAGGAACTTGTAGTTCACACCAAAATTTACGCTCTAGCATCAAAGGGTGCCATAGAAGAGGTCCCTTGGGATTCCCCCAAATTTGTGAGCAATTTGTTCCTCGTGGCGAAGAAAGGGGGCGGGACACGCCCTGTCATAAACCTCAGGGAACTCAACTTGTGGGTGTCATACCACCATTTCCAAATGGAAGGGTTTCATACCCTCAGGGATTTGCTCAACGAGCAGGATTGGCTAGTAAAACTAGACTTGAAAGACGCGTACCTCACCGTCCCTATGGCGCCGGCTTCCAGAGATTACCTGTGCTTCCCTTGGCGCGGTTGCATGTGGCGCTTCACGTGCCTGCCTTTCGGCCTTTCATCCGCTCTGTGGTGCTTCACAAAGCTTATGAAACCGGTTGTAGAATCCCTCCGGGTGAGGGGCGTCCAACTCGTGATTTACCTGGACGACATCCTACTGATGTCGGATTCCTCAATTTCCCTTCAACTACACTTGTCGTGGACACTATCCCTATTACAGGACCTGGGTTTCCTGATCAATGTGGAAAAGTCTTTGTTGATACCCACACGTTGTCTGGAATTTCTGGGGTTCCTCCTGGACTCACACACTATGACTCTGAGCGTCCCACATCCCAAGATCAGGTCCATTCGCAAGGAGGTCCGCTCCCTCCTCAGGGATCACTCACCCACCTTGAGGGAGCTAGCGAGGGTGATTGGTCTCCTGGCGGCGACTCGCCTGGCGGTTCTGCCGCTCCTCTACATTACAGGGCCCTCCAGAGATTGAAGGCCCGTTCTCTCCGTTCGGTGACGGATTATGCCCGCAGGGTTCCCCTCTCGGACGATGCGAAGTCGGATCTGTCATGGTGGCTAACAGACTGATCTCGGTGGAATGCTCGCCCAGTGCGATTCCCCGTACCGTCGTTGACCATAGAATCCGACGCGAGTCGTTCGGGTTGGGGGGCGCGGTGCGCCGAGATGGAGACGGGAGGTGGTTGGTCGATCCAGGAGTTACGCCTCCACATCAACGTTCTGGAACTTATGGCGGCGTTTTTCACCCTGAAATGTTTCTCCAGGGAGACCGACCACCGCTGTATCCTCCTGAAGCTGGACAACCTGTCGGCTGTCAGGTATATCAATGCCCTAGGGGGAGCTCGTTCAGTGGCTCTGACGTCGGCGGCTGCCGAACTGTGGGATTTCTGTCTTCCCCGCGGTCTGTTTGTGGTGGCTCAGTATCTTCCAGGTCTCGCCAATACAGTGGCGGACTGGAATTCACGCCATCTGACGGACTCGGGGGATTGGCGTCTGACGCCATCGGTATTTGCCAACGTCAACGGGTTGTGGGGTCCTCTCCAGATGGATCTGTTCGCTTCCAGACTGAATCGTCAGTTACCGAAGTTTTACAGTTGGAGGCCAGATCCGGAGGCGGAAGGCACGGACGCCTTCGTCCAGGTGTGGCCGAAGGGCCGTCTTTACGCTTTCCCTCCGTTTCAGCTGTTATTACGCGTTTTGAGACGTCTCTGCGACGTAGAAGCGGAATTGGTTTTGGTGACACCGTGCTGGCGGTCCCAACCATGGTTTCCCCTTCTATTGAAGTACTCCCTGACCCCGCCCAGGTGGATCCCGACCTCGCCGTCTCTGCTGACGGGTCCGGACGGCCTCCCTCACCCATTATTGCGGGACGGTCGACTGTCCCTTGTGGTCTGGTTGATTTCCGGTTCTCATGGCGGGCCACAGGCATTTCGCCAAGAACTGAGGAATTGCTCCAGCACGCTTGGGCTCCGGGCACGAGAGGAGCCTACCGCTCGGCCTGGACAGCTTGGCACGGCTGGTGTTTGTGAAGGGGTGAGGATTCCACTTCTGCCCCTCTGAATTCGGTTCTGGATTTTCTATCCTCATTGTTTGATTCGGGATTGGCTTTTCGTACCATAAATGTGTACCGGTCGGCTTTGTCGGCAGGCCATCTCGGTTTTCATAACTCTCCCCTGGGTAAACACCCTCTGGTTTGTCGTCGTCTTAAAGGAGTTCGGCTGTCTCGTCCTCCGACTCCCCGCTACTCTTCTACGTGGGATGTGACTCTTGTAGTGAATTTCCTTCGCGCGTGGCCATGTAATGCCTCGTTGTCACTACGCCAGTTGTCGGCTAAATTATTAGTTTTGTTTTGTCTCATCTCCTGTAAGCGGGTCGGGGACGTCAGGGCGTTGGACTTTGGCGCCCGCTCTTTTTCGCCAGACGGCGTTTGTTTCGACGTCTCGCGACGTACTAAGACAGTGTAGCGCTCACTCCCGGAGGAGCCGCTGAAATTGAACCTCGGGTCAGTCTCCCTGCACTAGGGAATAAATATACTCCAGCACCGTTGTGGATTTTATAAATTATATAGTTTACTGAAGTAAAAGGCATATAATGAGACACGGTGTTCGTAGATATATTTACAGTATTTCGTATCGCGGTAAACGCGCAGCGGAAAAAAAGAAATGCGAGGCTTCGTATTTCTGAAAAATGCACGACCGAGCAGAAAAATACAATGCTTCGTAATTACGAGAAACGCGCAGCGGAAAACAAAATAAGATGCGAATCTTTGCCCCTTTTTCGGACACTAGGGAGTGAGTCCCGAACAGGTTAAGTCCCGAACTGTGAGTGTATGTGTGTGTTATGGTACCCGGGTACTATTCAACTGGCCAGTGAATCTCTTAAACGATGTCTTCGACTAGTCAAGTTGGGGCCCTGTGGGTTTCAGAAATAAACAACAGCGTGCTTTCTTGAGCTTTGTAAAACACGGCCTTGGAGGCCTCTCACCCATCCGTTCGATCACCAAGGCTCCGCTGACCCAGGACGTCTCTCCGCTTGTTTCCTCGCTGGGATACCGGCTACTGGATCGGTGGTCAGGCTTTCTGTGCTCCGGCACGGACTTGTCCAGCTACCGCCTGCTCTCCATCCAATGGACTTGCGGTACTCCTTACTCGAGGTCCTCAGCTTGTCTGGATAGCAGCTTGGGTGATGTCTGTCGATAAGTAAGGCTCCTTCTGGCAAGGCAGGATAACCCCACTAAGATCCTGATAGGCCACACTTGCGCTCCGGCCTAATTACGGTTCCGCTCTGCAGCACTGTGTCCTCTCTCATGCACTCCCTGGCGCGCTCTGCCGCGCTCTCCACGAGGCTCAGGATGTACAGCGTCTGTGTCCCACCCACTTCCTGTCTGTTTGCCAAGCATGCCGGGAAACGTAGTCCCAATGTTCAGTGTCTCTGATCGCGCTTGTCTCCCTCCGGTGGCCAAAAATAGGTACTGCCACAGTAAGATTTTAAACACAGCGCTACAACAGCGATTCGTACTGTGTTTTTTCCAGCGTTTCCGTTGATACCTGAGTTGTGTCCTGTTCTTTGCCTTCAGGAATATGAAAGCCGTACATTGGCTCTGCGTCCCCTTCCTGGGTCCCCGTTGTTTGTTTCATTCCGGGTTCCTCATAGCCCTGTTAGTTCCCCTACTCTGGCTCGGTGGGCTCGTTGGCTGTTGGATCTTGCTGGGGTTGATATTTCGCGCTTCGGCGCTCATTCTATCCGTAGTGCTGCGGCTTCTAATGCTTTTATGGCGGGTTGTCGCCTGGAGGACATTATGAAGTCGGCGGATTGGTCGCGTGAATCTACTTTTCGTACATTTTATTTTAAGCCGGTCTCTCATTGGTCACAGGCACTGATGCGTTGAACGTGCAAATATGAAGCCTCCGAGGCCTGCCTTAAAATTCTCAAATTTTCCTAGTCCCGGTGACGGAAAGTTTGGATTTTAATAAGGACTCGGAGGCGAGTATTTCCCACCTCTCCCGCCCTGAGGGGGTGTGTTCTAGACCGGCCAGGATGTTTGTACCTATGCGCAGCGCATGGTTTTGATATGGGTGGTCCTCCTGTTACTTGGGAGGCGAGAAACCGAGGGTTCGGTGTGGTTTCTTTCCTAATGCCTGCCTTCGTGTTTCTGTTCTTCTTACAGCGAATTGATGACCTGTGGATTATGAATACTCACGGGATTGTCGTGTTCTCCGGATGGATCTACCGTTACCTGCTCCCTGATCTTGTGGTTCCAGTCGCATGAAGAAAGAGGGCGTTACTGCTCCAGCTCAGACTGTTTATAGGCTAGGGGGCTGGACTTACTAAGAGGAGGGTTACCCCACGTTGGGGGTTTGACATGTTTTTTTCTGGTTCTTGTTATCACTCTTCTTTACTGCTATAGGAGTAATAAAGAAAGAGATTGCAAATACTCGCCTCAAAGTCCTTATTAAAATCCAAACTTTCCGTCACCGGGACTAGGAAAATTTGGGAATTAAGCGATTGCAGTGTGGTTTCTTGTTATGAGCCAAGAAGCTCGTTGTATGGAAATGTTGCAAACTGTGACACTTCTTTTGCGGCAAATTGAAACTTTGCGATTACACCTATATATTTAAGTTTGCTACTCATAAGGCTAATAGAACTTATGCTATCCTAACACGATTGAAGGATATTATCTATGGTTCCGGATAGCTAGGAGTCAAGGAGGTCTGTCCATGCAACGTATGCTAGGGATCCTCTTTTACGATCCAAATCAATTATAATTACATTTTATTGATGCCAGCTTGGATTATTATATTTTATTAAAGTCTTGTTTTGTGCCAGAAGAGGTAAAAATATATTCTAGGTGCACCTTAACTATACCTGATACATGATTAGAATACCATCTTTGGGGTTACAGTCTACAATATAAATAGATGAACAGTGGGTGTTCTAGCATCAAATAGCACTCCAAAATAGATAAATTTGAAAATACTTATATTTTTAATTGTTTAGGTTTTCCATTCGTTCTTTTCTTCTTTATAGTTAGCTGGTTCAGATCCCAAGGTGGAAGGAAACAAGCTAATAACAAGGGAGATGCCATAAAATAAGCAACAAGACTAAATAATAGTGATAAACAAAGTAATTTATTTAGGTAAAATAAGCCATATGGCAAGGCATTTGTAAAAAAAAAATACTAATCAGTATTGATTTCCACAGCAGAGACTACCTCGTTCTCAAGGACACTTACCTAGGAAGCCGGCAGGCGTAAACGCGTTCTAGTGATCCTTGTTTTAAGGTTATTCACTATTATTTCATGTTTTTTTTTAAAAAAATTAAATTTTATAATGCCTTGCCATATGGCTTATTTTACCTATATAAATTACTTTGTTTCTCACTATTATTTAATCTTGTTACATATTTTAAGGGATCTCCCTTGTTTTGAGCTGTGTTATGTATAGTACTACAGTGTATATACACCGTGCCCCGTGCTATATATATATATATATAACATTGCGCTGTATATAACACAGCGACACACTGTGTTTTACACAACACAATGTAAACACAGTACATTGTGTACAGTGCAGTGCGTTACGTAGCGAACAAGATGTTATACACTAGGGATGTGCGTTTCGGGTTTCGGAATTTCGGAATTTTCACGAAATTTCCCGATTCGGGTCTTTCGATTCGATCGAAATTCCGAAAATATTTAGATCCGAAAATGTCCGAATCGAAAAGGTTTTCCGAGTCGAAACGAAATTTTTTCGGAATTTCGAATGAACTGAACTTGAAATGTGTCAAATCGAAATCTATTGCTTTGAATTGAAACGAGAACAGACTTTCCAAAAAACGAAAAATTGTTCCGAAATCCGAAAAGTTTTCCGAGCCAAATCGAAAAATTTTCGGAATTTCGAATGGACTTTGAAATGTGTCAAATCGAAATTTACTTTCCCTCTATATAGTCTATTCATGATTTCAGTTCCATTCGGGATTTCGGTTCCATTTCGGTAAGTCTGGACATCGTATTATTTAACTATTATCTGTTATATCGCTGATTCTGTAAAGTTTAATTTTTCCATGATCCGATAAGATTTTCGTATTTTAATTCGACCGCGGGTCGCGCATGCGCGCGCGAATATCGTAACTTTATTGAGCACTTTTTATTGACAACTTTTGAACAAAATATTGTTGTTGTTATTATTCAACAAAATGGCCGCTGCACATAATATACTCACCTCGTCATCACCAGAAGTACCAGTACCCAGGAAAGTGAAGCGAGCCACAAATATGTCATTTGAGGAGATGTTGGAGCTTGTCCGCATCTTTGATGGCAAGGATTATGATTGTAGTAGGGGCCCGTACCGCAGGAAGAGTAACGCGAGAAAGGATCGGATCTTGGAGAAGCTACGCACCACAATTTTGGTGAATTTTGGGAAGGAACGCTCGAAGGATCAGCTGAGGAAACGCTGGTCCGATTTGAAGGTGCGGGAACAGAAGCAGCTGAGGCACCTCCGCCGCGTCATAGCGAAACGTAAGTGTCACGTTATATATTGTAAAGCGCTGCGCAAACTGTTGGCGCTATATAAATCCTGTATAATAATAATAATGTGCTTGCATGTGCTAATGTGCACAGAAATACGTTTATTTATCTAGTCCTTTTTTCATGCAATGTGATTGTGTATAGCTTTGCGTTTTCACGACTCGCCATACATGCAGTTTTGCCATAGCTCTTCCTTTTTGTGATTTTACGTATTCGTGAAAATTGTGACATTTGATGTATGTAGATGAAGTTATAATGCTGGATTTCTTTTGGCACTGTGTGTATAGTCTGTAGTGTGCTGGGGGGGGGGTTGTTGTGATTGAGTGATGCATACGAGATGACCCGCAGCTTGCCCAATATTGGCTCCCACCTGCGCATCAACAAAAATCTCTGCGTCTCTGCTAAGTGGTAGTGTAGCACAACAAGGATGGGACATGTAGTTCTTCTGAAAGTGCATAACAGAGCTGCGTTCAATGCAGCTGCTGCAGCAGTGACACTGAATGCTTTAGATGCAAATTTCAAAACAAAATGGTGGATTTCTGTTGTTTCTGCAATATCCAGTTTTATTATTAGCAGAAACTGAAAGTGAAACTGAGGCTGAGGCCTTCTATAAAATAACTAAAAGCAGTCGCACAATGCGTTTTGTACGCACACAACACAAATAATAGTTTTTATTGAATAAAAACGTAATGTTTACTTCTGAAAAAAAATATAAATGAACGGTAATATATGTCTGTGTGCAATATATGTATGAGATGGGAGTAGTGGGGGGGTCAAGCTGAGGCCTGTTCAATACCTCAGCCGCTGCAAGTGCTAAGTTAGCAACTTGCCATTGAACGCCGTTCAACGCTCAGCATGCTAACCTAGCACTTGCAGCGACCCGAGGAGATGCTGAGTGTGACGTTTTAAAGATGGCCGCCGCCATGAAGCAGTAACAATGCCGTACAGCAAGATGGCCGCCGCCTCGAAGCAAGCAATAATTCCGTACAGCAATGTTAATTTTGCGGTTTTTCTGTTCACCAAAGCACAAAATATTTATTTATTATTTCCCCCTGTACATAGACATATATTACAGTTCAAATTATATATTATTGTTTCAGAAGTAAACATAACGTTTATTCATTAAAAACGATCATTTGTGGTGTGTGCGTACATAACGGAATTGTGCTGACTGCTTCTCTTTATTATATTTTGTCCGAGTGATCCGAAAAACAATCTGAATTTTTCATTAAGAAATCATCGGCCATTTTGGATTCAAAATTCGCATCCAAAGGGTTCAACGACACTGCTGCAGCAATTCAGCAGCTGCTGAGGTACTGAACAGGCCTCTGGTAGTGGGGTAGTGGAGGGGGTGTCGCAATATTTTCGGCAATATAGTGTATAGATATACCATTTTTTCCAGTCTGCATTATTTACGTGTTATTTTTTGAATTTGGCAGAAGACAGGAAGAAGGCCGCCGAATCTGCCCCGGCGGGCACCAGTGCCCCGGAGGAGGAGGAGGAACCACAGGCGTCCACCAGCGCTGGTATATACTGTTTTATTTTGCAACGACTTTTGGTCAAAAACAGAAACATTTTTTGTTTACTGTATTTTAATTAAATTTTTTTATGTATAGCACAAGAGGAGCAGGAGGAGGAAGAGGAGGAGGAAGAGGAAGAGGAGCAGGAGGAGGAAGAGAGGGAGCCGGAGGCCGCCAGTCCAGGTTTGTTTTTTTTTACTGTTGTATTTTGCATCGACTTTTGTTCAAAAATAAATCAGTTTTGTTGTTTACTGTATTTTTTATTTCTTTAATTTCTTACATATAGCACCGGATATGCTGACGGTGGTCGTGGGGGATCAGTCGGAGGAGGAGGAGGAGCCTCAGGAAGCTGCCAGCACTGGTATATACTACTGTTATATTTTTTCAAGACTTTCAGTCAAAAATAGAACCTGCTTTACTTACTGTATTTTCCTTCTTTCATTTATTGGATATATAGAAGGAGAAGCCAGACCTCGGGACTCGGAGGCAATTGGTCAGCAGCTTCGCCTGGCAGTCAGGACACTTAACAACATCCAGGAACTGCTGCAGGTCCTCCGTGAGCAGCTAGTGACCACCGCGGGACATGCTTGAGCGGCAGTAAGAAGAGCAACAACTGCCTCAGCTGCTCTGCTCGCCTGCTTTGGGTCGGACCAGCGTTTTCTGATCTGGTCCTTCGTACCGTCCTTCCCAAACACTCTAGGATGGTGGTGCGCGTAACTTCTCTGTTCCGATCCTTTCTCAATTACTCTTCCTGCGTAGGGCCCTTACTGCAGTCATATTCCTTGTTATCGAAGATGCGGACCAGCTCCAACATCTCCTCAATGCCAGTAATTATTATCGCCTGGCTTAGACTGGAAGATGTTTGTTTGTGTTGTTTGTGCCCCCGTTGGGCAGTTTGCCATCCTTCCCCATGTAAATAAATTTTCTATTTTTTTATATATTTTCCTGTTGTGTGCGTTGCTTTACGTTAATAAGTTAATTATGTATTGCTTGGTTTCCAGTCCACACTGTTAAAATCATATGTACATAAATTTATTGACATTTCTATGGACCCTTTGTCATAAATTTGTCAACATATTTGTGGCCATGATATGTGACTGTGTAAATTTCACCCAAAAAAATATAACAAGTCCCTTTCAATTTTTTTTTAACAAACGCAACTCATAAAATATAACCGCAAACACTCGCATGATAAAATGTGAAAAAACACTTTACACCTTGTAAAACAAACATTGAAAATTCTAATTTTATTGCATTTTTTTTTATAATATACAGACAGGACATGACGCATACATATGATAATGATATATTATGAATCATCTGCCGAGTCTGCCGGAAAGAACGATATATAACATGTCGGGGTCATATTATAAAATAAGGCTTCAAAAGTCAAAACGGTTTAAACAAGAGGAGCGAAACTGTTAAAATTAGCTCAGCAGCAGACCGCAGTGCCGCACACAGGCGTGAAGGGAAGCCGTGAAATGCCTCAGCAGCGAAAGGGTTAATTTTTTTTTTGTCTGAAACCTTTAAATCATTTTATTTTTTTTTTAATTTCAGATCATTTTGATCAACTACTTTTTCCGTTTTAAAAACTTTTTGTTCTGGTTTTTATTTTTAAAGTCAGACCATTCGGGTCAGTTTACCGTTTTTTAAATAGTTTTGTTCTTTTTTTTTTGTTCCTTGGCTTTCATACCATTTTTTTAATGTGATTAAATAAATAAAGTTGTGAAATGTATATTCATAAGAAAAAAAGGATCTTTATTTAATAAAAAAAAAACGATAGAATCGCCAGAATTATCGTATCGACAGAATGAATTATCGGATCCGAAAAACAAACCAAAAATTTATTATAAAAAAATATATAAAGTATAAAAAAGTAAACCATAGTAGTTTACGCGTCAAAACGAATAGAGTTAGACAGCTTTGAAACGAGGAGAACAGACGTTCCGAAAAAAATGAAAATTCCGAAATCACGAAAAGTTGATACAAAAAACCAGCAAACTGACCCGAAAATACGAAAAATGGTCGATATTAAAAAAAAAAATTTACACGATAAACGAGCCAAACCAAACCGAATCGAAACAGAAATCGGTTGAAACGAGCCGAATCAAAAATTTTAAACATCAGAACAAATCTAATCGAACCGAAAAAAAAATCAGTGCACAAGCCTATTAATATCTGACATCCCGATGTGAAACATCGGACTTTTGCATTAGATTTCGACCTTTTTTATTTTTTTAACTTCTGGATAGTCGAAAATCGAAATCTATCCAAAAAGTCCAATGTTTCACATCATTCTGAACTTTGTTTGGATAGAGTAAGTCCGTGGGCGTGCGGCCGTTAAATGTATTATACCAGTGGCGTCGTAACATGGGGGCGGGGGTGCGGCCCGCACCAGGTGACACCCGCCTTTAGGGTGACACCGTCACCCTAAGGGCGGGTGTCTCACCCTCCGCCGCGTTTTTCACTCCCTGCGAGCGTCCGAAGCATGCAGCTTCGACGCTCGCCTGGAGGAAACACGTCACCAGCCAATCGCAGCTGGTCACGTGGCTCCCCCTGGCGAGCGCCCAAGCTCTGCGCCGCCGGACGCTCTGAGGGAGCGAAAAAGGCAGCGGAGGTGAGCTGGGGCATTTTCATGAGGTGCTGGGGCATTCCATGTGCTGGGGCAAATCCATGAGGAGCTGGGGCATATCCATGAGGAGCTGGGGCATTCCATGTGCTGGGGCATATCCATGAGGAGCTGGGGCATTCCATGTGCTGGGGCATATCCACGAGGAGCTGGGGCATATCCACGAGGAGCTGGGGCAAATCCATGTGTGAGCTGGGGCATATCCACGAGGAGCTGGGGCAAATCCATGTGTGAACTGGGGCATATCCACGAGGAGCTGGGGCAAATCCATGTGTCAGCTGGGGCATGTCCACGAGGAGCTGGGGCATGTCCACGAGGAGCTGGGGCATGTCCACGAGGAGCTGGGGCATGTCCACGAGGAGCTGGGGCAATATCCATGAGGAGCTGGGGCATGTCCACGAGGAGCTGGGGCAATATCCATGAGGAGCTGGGGCATATCCATGAGGATGTCGGATGTCGGCCAAGCTTCCGGTAACTCCCCCTGAGGACTGGCGTCATCGTGCATAGCACGATGACGCCAGTCCTGGAGTTAACCCCAAGCTGCCACCAATGGTGGAGATAGGGGGTTCCAAAATGAACCCTATCTCCCGATCCATGGCAGCTAGGGGTTAAAGTTTGGTATTGTTGGATCAGCCAGAGCATGGCTGTTCCAACGATACCAAACACGAATGTGAAAAACGTTTGTAAAAAAATTAAAAAAATATTAAAAACATTTATAAAAATAATAAACAATTTTTTTTCTTTTTTTTGGTTTGTTAATGCAGCAATATTGTTCCCATTTCATTTATAATGTGAACAATGATGCTGCACTAACGATTTTTGTATGCGGTGCGTTTGTTAAAAATCGCGTAATTTTCCCCAAAAAAAAATGTAACGAGACCCCATCTCTAATTTTTTTAACAAGCGCACCCCATACAAAATATAACCGCATTGCTCGCATGTTAAAATGTGGAAAAAAACACTTTACACGTTGTAAATTATTGAAAATTCATATTTTATTGCATTTTTTGTTAGAATATACAGACAGGTCATGACGTATACATATAATAATGACATATTATGAATCTGCTGAGTCTGCCGGAAAGAACGATATATAATATGTCTGGGTCATATAATAAAATAAGCTGCAAAACGCGTTTAAACATGATGAGCAAAACCGCTAAAAATGAGCTCAGCACAGAGGCGGGAAAAGCCTCAGCAGCGAAAGGTTAATTAAAAAAACACGATAGAATCGCCAGAATTATTGTATCGACAGAATGAATTATTGGATCCGAAAAACAAACCAAAAATGTATTATAAAAAATATATAAAGTAGTATTAAAAAGTAAACCATAGTAGTTTTCATCAAAACGAATAGAGTTAGACAGCTTTGAAACGAGAACAGACGTTCCGAAAAAGGAAAAATTGGCGATATGCCGAAACATGTACAATTCCGAAAAAACGAAAAGTTCAGAAATACGAAAAGTTCCGAAAAACGAAAAATTGGCGATATGCCGAAAGCCATGTACAATTCCGAAAAACGGAAATTTTCCGAAATAACGAAAAGTCGATACATAAACCTAGTGAAGTTACCCGAAAATACGAAAAATGGTCGAAATTCCGAAAAATACATGTACCCGAAAACCGAATCGAACCGAACCGAATCGAAACAGAACGCAGTCGAAACGAGCCGAATCGAAAAGTTTGAAAAATCGAAAAATCGAATCGAATCGAATCGAAAAAAAAATCGGTGCACATCCCTATTATACACAGCACACTGTGCTATATATATATTTTTGCATTCACTGTACTGTGTGACATATAGTAAAGTGTATAACGCTCTGTACTAAATATCGCATTGCGCTGTACATAGCCACTGTACTGAGTATAATGTGCTGTACAGTGTGTGCTATGCAGTGCAGTGTTATGGACAGCACAATGCGATTATATAAGCACAGTACGCCACACACTGCACCTACACATCACACAGTGAATAAGTGTGTGTAGCTCTTGCAAACATGGCCATTTATTAAATAAATAAATATACATTAAGCCCTCCACAGACTGACATGTTT